>OZ018328.1:47629747-47879747 GCA_963969495.1 Ceratothoa steindachneri | reverse complement strand
GGCCGCATCCGCTAACGAAGCAAGGATGGAACGCAGCTCAGTCGAAACAGGTAGTTGAAGGGCTCTGCACTTCAACATGTCAAGTCCGGTCAGCGACCGTCAGCGAGAGAGCAACTTACTTGGAATGTTGTGGTGGAGTAGGAGCCTGACTGGAGAATGTGGAGAAAGCGCTCGCAACGGATTCCGCAACGGACACAGGGTTCGAGATGATTGTCTACTCTTCAGGGAAAACGGGATTGGGATGGTAAACGAAACTACCACAAATCCTTTTGCCAAGCTTCCATATTTTTGAAATAAGGAGTCCTACAATTGAATCAATACAAACACAAGTACACCTGCCAAGAAAACAAGCTTCAAAACGAAACGAAATTGAACCATTGCCCGGCGAAATTCACACTATGTAAAATCACAAGGTCGCAGCTTGTAGCACTTAGAGGCATATCGCCGCCCTCTGAGGGCCGTCTCACACTCGGCCAAGCACCAGGAAAAGAATCGAAGTGGAAAATCGGCCAGACGTTCGAGGAATGGAAGCCAAGCCTGAGCAGATAAGCATACAAGAGAAGAACTCAACGGTTTCATCTCTTGACCTAAACACCTCTCTGAGATATAAAATTCAGTTATATTCTCTAACGTGGACCACCGTGTTCCATTTAAAACCCAGCTGACGATGGAAATGCAGTAAAAGATATTTGGATGGGAAAGTGATCGCTTCCATGGAGGACGTCAATCACGACCAATCCAAAGTCAGGTCGTGTGTCGGGAGAGCACATGAACGAATCAAGGCAGGAAAAGGGAGCGTTTTGTGTACCTATGTGCGTAAAGTCTTCCACGTAAAGAACATCAAACTCTGGCTGGTCAAACATATGGACAAGGACCCGGCTTCTGATAATGACAGTTAGTCACCCAAGAGAGGGTTCTTCCTGTGTAAGTTCCAGAGCAGGAGGAAGGACCACGGCAACCGATTTTACGATTCGGCGAAAATCAGATGAGGGAGGAATGCATACTGAAGAATGTAGCTCATATCTAGGTGTAGCCGGAAAAGAGATATTAAGAGGACATGGCGGAGTCGAGACATCACGCGGAGCAAAAGTTTCACACCCATCTGTCCTACATCATCCAGAGGAGGGTAGTCGCAAAACCCTAGTACACTGGAGATGCACATAGCATCGTCTCTTGGAGATACACATCTGTTGAAGGGTAAGAGCCTACAAAGTTACTCCCAATTAGCCTGGAGTCCCAGGGAATTGCACTGAAGGAATATACCTCAAGACACATTAAACAACGCTGACTCTCTAAAGTCTACTAGGGCTGTAGTCCTCCCGGGGGCAAGACTCGAAGGGTTGTTAGGCCTCAAGACTTAATAATTAGGGCCGAATTCAAGTTTTCTTCTTTCCGTTTCTCGGAGCCTTCGGCCAGCGAGACAAGGCCAAAGCTAGGAGTACCTTGTCACGAGGAGGGTTCCGAGCGGAGCTTGCCTAGCCTTGGGCCGCGGCGAGGGTTCCGAAACACTATGTGCTGCAGCCGATACTCACGAGCGGCATGAGAATCAAAGGATCTATCTTTTTTTTATCCTAGGAGATTAGTGGATTAGGAAGGGCGTTAAAGGGGATAATTTATTCCCCAGAGCTAAGGGCATGGGCACGACGGAGAAGTAGGCACCTACCTGCAATCCCTTGATCTGGATGAGACCCTTGTACCTCGGTGCGAATTTGTTGCGGGCGTTCAACATCCGAACGTTCTTCTGGATAGTGACGATCTGGTGGCGCCGGTAGAGGATCTTGTTCTTCACTGAAAAGAGAGCGAAAATCGAATGACAAGGATGAGATGGAACCAGTGAATTATTAATAGGCCCTAAAAATAATAAATGAAAACCAACGGGAGCAACTACCAGGAAGTTTGTGAAAGTGGGTTCTTAAGGCGTGCGGTGTAGTTAGTGTGCTGAGTGTATGGGGGATGGTGGCAACCAAAAGGGGCATTATCATCGCAACACCCAACTATTAAACCTTTAGGATAAATCTAGGTAGGAAAGTACATAAACATTTACCTTTAATAGAAATAAAATAAGCGCCAAAAAGTGGAAAAGAACGAAAAACCTTCCGTCCCTTCGTCCGGGTACTACACCCCATTTTCCCCATAGGAAGACATTCAGCCAAAAAAGGCAAGAGGTGTGGACACCCTATTAATGGAGAGCTTGCCAATTTGCGAAGATGAATATCAAAATAAAAAGGTATGGAAAAGGAAAACGGGTGTTGGAGAACAGAAGTGAAATTAAACCAGAGAGAGGAGTGTCCGAGGAAGGAGAAAATACTATTGCCGGAGAACCAGGGACTTTGGAGTCAAGGTAGGAAGAGGAAGGAAACGACGACGAGGATGGAACGCAGTAGGCAATCGACGAGCACCAGGGATACGCTGAGTGTAAGTCTGGTGCAGCAGGTGGGAAGGAGATCGCGGGACATAGGTATCCGTGATCCAGGAAGAGATGCGAAAACACCACGCCCCCTTATGGCTGGAATGGTGAAAAGATGGAAGAATGAGGGCCATATTTTTATTTTATTTATAAGTTTTCGCCTTGCGGTCACAGAAAAAAAGAAAAGCTCAATTAAAATAATACAACTGTTACAACTAGAGAAATAAGAAAAACAACAAACAGGTTTACTCAAAGGAGGAGGTGCACCAGAGGAAGGAACTCCAGGGATCTAAGGCCGAAACCAAAATTTTTAAAAAATCAAATAGTGTGGAGGAACTTCCTTCAAAAAACTTGAGCACACCACAATCTGGTGCGTATAAGTCAACGCCCAGCACTAGGGACAAGCAGGAATGTGATCGCTCGTCACGCTACCGAGATGTGTACAGCGCAGGAATATCGGTCAAACAAGGAAATTCAACCTAAACGTAGCTCATTCTCGATGGAAGCATGGAGTCTTAGCAGAAAAGATAAGGAGAGAGCCCGCTTTAATGGCGCCGCGTCCCACAAGTGTGCCCCATTCGCAGGAGACAAAAATCGACAGGAAGACGTCGAGGACCACGGGAAAAGCCGAGGTCCAATTGAAAGCAACTTTACATTCTCGTGGTTCACCTTCTAACTTTTTGCTTAGCAGACTCCAAAGGGCTGACTTAATTCCTGCCATGAAGTCAAAGTGGGAAAGAGCAAAAACCTGGTCCTATGGCACAGTAGTTTGATGCCCTCATTTACAGTAATCCCTACATGTTGAGGAACCCAGCAGAAGACAATCTCTGCGCATCTTACCGGCTCGCAGCACCAGTGGCATCAAGGATACTGCAACCAAGGGGATGCGGAGATTCCAATACTTGTTGGAGGGCACTCAACGTGCTGAGTAGATATAGATCACAATGTGGGCTACACAATCTCCAGTACCGTGGGTGAATATATTTGCACCCAGTTGGGCGGTGAAGAAAGACGCAGCGCCCAGAAGAGTCCCATCGAATTCAAACCAAGGAGAGAAAGCCTGAAAAATGACTCTCTCTTCGGATTTCGAGATATCCATGTACACTACCACGGCTCCAACATGACACGGCGTGTGCTCCAAGAAGTTCGAACGCAATACTCCCGGGGCTGTAGAAGCTTTGGGAGAAGAAACGTCGCGACAGATGTTCAGAGGCGTTACCTCCAGGGTGGCATCCTGGGCAGACTCAGGGCGCCACCGGCCCGAAAAAGTCATACTCTTCGATGAGTTTTCTTGCCCTAAACTCAAAAGGCTCGAGGTATGTTTAACGTTTCAGGGCAAAATACGCACCGTTATCGGCTGCGATGAAAATGAGAGGCATTGGCGACCGAAAGGGGACGGGTAACTCGTGTGTACAAACCTATAATGCACATAGCCAGAGATGTGATTTAAAGCTTGTTGGTAGACGCTCCAGGGTAGGCATCTGGATCACACCAAGAGATTGAACGTTCATCTACCTACTGCGTAGCGAGAACAATCTTGCGGCAGCAGCGATGTAATACTTTTGATGTCTAGGGCTTAGAGAATGGCACAGAGGACACTCCAAACAGGACGCCCTCTTCCTGCCCTAAAAGACTGGAGGGAGCTTCCCCCGCCCTTACGAGGAATCGACGTTCTCACAGGAACGGTCCCATCAGCAGACCTACACTCCTCGACTGGGACAGAGAAATCTGTCATTTGAAAAAATGTAGGCCACCGTGCTCACTCCAAGCAATACCGAGCCAGTTTCTCAGGTGGCAGCTGCTAAGAAAATGAGTGTGTGCATCCGGAGAGCACATTAGCAATAAAATAAAGCGGTTCCCGCGCAGTGATTCGTAAACGCATCGACATTTAGGATACCTATTTTAAGCTCATCAATCTGGTCGGCAAAGACCTGACCCATGGGGTTAATCGAGTAGTCTCCCGAAGAGGCTGTCTACTGTTCAAATCCCCGAAGAGAATAAAACTTCTCGGAAACGGTGCCACAAAGCTGCGTAAGTCCCACGCGTAAATGTCGGCTGACGGTGGAATGTACGCAGAAATAACAGCATAGCTCCTATCCAGGTGCAGCTGCACAGCTCCTGCCAGAAAGGAGGTATCTAAAGCAAGGAGAAGAATGGATACATCATGCGGGTTATAAATCGCGTATCCGCCTGCCCGGCCCCCATCCCGTGGTGCGAAGGTCGCAAAACCCTTATACTCCGGGAGGGAAGGCAAGGGGCACGCGCCCAGGATGATCTCATGCAAAAAGATAGCTAACGAGGAACGGGAGGAGACGAGCCTCCGCAGCTCATCCCAGTTGACCCGGAGTCCGCGGCAATTCCAATGGAGGAATATGCCCGCCAGGCCTAGCTCGGAGAAAATGCGGGGGCCCTCTTCGAAGAGAAGACCCTCACGGGAATGGTCGTACGCTTCCCGGAGGCAGAACTCCGGGCGCTGTTGGCTGGACAATGTGCTATCGCCTTCGAGGAATTATTGGGGAAGGTTGGGCTCACCATGCGAGTCTTTTCCTCCCTCCGCCTCGAAACTTTAGGTGAACGGAGGCAGGGGTTCTTCTTTTGGAGGTTCCACCGTCACCGAGCCACTCAGCCCACCACTGGGTGTGGGCGAGGGAGCCGAGGCTCATTTAGTGCTGCCCTCCTTTCGGTGGGCAGCTTTAGGAACGCCGGAAGATGACCTCACGACCAACTTCAGGGGTGTTGCCTATTATGAGTCAAGCGACTCGGTGGAGGTGCGCGGCCATTTCGCCTTACGGTAAAAGGTCACGCTGGTGGAAAGGAGGGAAGCCCTGGTTTTACTGGGGCTGGGTGTTACCCTTTGTGCCGCCAGTTTTGCAAGGGGAGCACCCGGGATGGGTAGAACACGCAGAAGGGTTCCGAATGGACGCGGAAACAACCGTGCTCGTAGGGTGTACCAGGCAGCGCCGGGCGCGCCATGACCAAGTCCTTAGCCTCGCGAAATGAGAGATGGCCCTGTGCCCTAACGGCCAGGATTTCCTTCTAAAGGAGATACGCACCAGATTGCTTCGAAGAAGCGGGGTGCGGATCTCCGTAATTGACACACTTGGCCACAAACGATTTGGACTTACCGTGCACTGCCTTAGAGTAGCACACGGTAAGTCTTGGGTAATCCAGACTTTGCGCGTCTACACGAGCGATTAACATGGCCGACGCAGTGACAGTAATAGCGCCTCCGCGGCAGTGGCACGAATGCTTTCACACGGTGGCGATACCAACCGGCACGCACCGACTCAAGAGAGCTTGTCACATTCGAACGTGACGCAGAGTGTAAGTGTGGGTCTCGAGGCCCTTCCCTATTTTCTCATCACACGTTCGACCTTGACCGCCCCATGGTCGGCCAGCTCTAAGGTGATGTCATCTATGGAGTAGTCCACGAGTTCCCTCGCATAAACTACTCCTTTCACGAAGTTCATGTAGAGTGCGGCGTCACACTCATACGCGTGCCCTCAAGTGTCGGGAGGGCACTAATCATGGCCGCTTCGGAGGGATTCGACGCATTCGCAAAAGGCTCCCGTTCGAGAAACGGGGTCACCTTCGGCTCTCTACCAATCACACTCGCTAAAGCTCTCCTCTGATGGATCGCTCACCAAAAGGGAGGACAGATCCGTCCGTCCCCACGGCTCCCGAGGAGGGAGAGGAGCCCTTGGGCTTTTTAGTCTTTTTCTTTTTAGGAGGGCAGGTAATGAACCCGCTTCTGTCTTCCGCTGGTAGGAGCCCCTAGGCCAGATGGGCCGGCCTCGGCAAGATTCTTCTCTGAAATGGAGAAGGTCCTGCCCATCACAGCAGCACCAGCCGAGGAAGAAGACCCCTCCTCTCCTTTTAAGGCTTCGGGGACCCGCAGCGTCTTAGGAGGGGATTGCATAAGGGCGGACTCGGGTTCTGTGCTTGATACCGAGCCCAGGTTTGACCCTATGTAAGATTCTATCATCTGGAGCTGGGTCACCTCAGGGACCATGTCCATCCCAAGGGGGCGTCCAAGTGCCCCCCACCCCGAGACATAACAGGTCCCATTGGAAGTACATTTGGTCGTCTTGTCCGGCATCCTTTGGGTAAGATAGAGGGGCACGTAGGCTGACCCCTCTTAGCTCATTATGCGCGCCGCAGGTCTTTGGAAGGCATGGGCCGACGGGCCCTGCCTTCCCTCGCCCTCCTAAGGGGGTTGGCCCTATCGCGCCGCCTGCCTGCCTTCGTGGAAGTCCCCTTGGAAAGCAAAGGGGGAAACTGCCGCTAACAGAAGCGAGTCGCGGCGACTCCAGAGAAAGGGGTGAGGGGTGAGGGTCGAGGGGAACACCCCTGCACCCGTATGCAAAGGAGAGGAGTAAACCTACTCTCCGGTACAAGAATTTTGGAGGGTCCCCTGTGGAAGCAGGGAGGGGAAGGGACCTCCTTTTTTTTCCATGGAGATGCCTGAGGGTGGCTCTGATGATGGTCGAGGGGAAAGTAACGAGGGAGTATTATTTTTTTTTTTAAATCATCATTGGGCATGGTACCCCTTTTAGAGCACGGGATCCAAACGCACATCACCCTGAGCAGTAGCCCGCTCTGCGAGGGATGAATACGGACGGCAACACCAGCTGCCGCCATTTGAGGCCACCTCTACCGCCTAGGCACCTGGAAGCCCATCGGCATGGCGGCTCCACCTTAGGCACGGCCTAAAAAATGATATATATTGAAAGGAGAAAGAAAGGGGATCTGAAGAAGGTGAAGGTGGGGATGAAGCAGTTTGTTAAAAACCCAACATCCCAAACCGGAGCTCAGCTGTGAGGGGGCGTTGTCCCCTCGCCCCTCGGCTCCGATCGGGGCTGGCTAGCTGAGAGGAAGCTGGTCGGTGTCTACCCTGTGAAATTAAGGCCGACCAGAGAAAGTTGTGGGAGAAGTTGTATGGAAAGTGACGAAGCAGGGTAAGATAGGGTATCAGAAAGGAGAAGAGGCCCAGCTGGTGCTGGACGGGGCGCTGAGTCCCTCTCGGCTTTTTTTAAAAAAATATCAGTTATACCCCATTTGATGCATGAAAAGGGCGAGGGGGGAAAAAGTGACTCTCTGCTTTTTACAAAAATATCACTTATACCCCTTTGGTGCCCTGGAAGGGCGAGGGAAAAAAATCTCCCGTCAGACCGGCGGCCAGAAAGGGAAATCGCCCAGCCCCTTACGGTACGGAGTGAGTAGAACCCGCAGAAGGGTTCCGGATGGGCGCGGAAATAACCGTGCTCGTAGGTCGGAAAGGGCCAGTAGCAGAGGGTTTTGTTTTGTTTTTAATTGAGCCATAAGACGTCCCAAGCAGCACCGGTCGTGCCAGGACCAAGTCCTGAGCCTCGCGAAATGAGACGATCCGGAGCCTGAACGGGCGGGATTTCCTTCTCCCAGAAAATACGCATCGCATTGCTTTGAAGAAGCTGGGTGCGTCTCTGCGCAATTAACACACTTGGTCATACACGATAGTGACTTATCGTGTATGGCATTGAAGCAATTACACAGAGTTATGGAAAAACCAGTTTTGCTGTCTACTTGAGCAATTACTATGGCCGAAGCGGTGGCAGTAGTACCACCCCGAGGCAGTGGCACGAATGACTTCACGCTGTAGCGATACCAACCAGCATGCACCTCGTCATGGAACATGGCAAAATCAAACGTGACGAAGAGTGTAGGGATGGAACTCGAGGCAACTCCCTGTTTTCTCATCACATGGTCAGTCACCTCTAAGGTGATGTCATCTATGGCGTAGTCCAAAAGTTCCCTCGCATAAACCACTCGTAGAGTGGGGCGTCACACTCACCAACGAGCCATAGAGTATCCGAAGGGCAGAAATCATAACTGCCTCGTAAAAGTTCGACGCATTCGCCAGAAGGTTACCGTCCGAGAAAGGGTGCACTTTCAGCTCTCTATCAGTCAAGATAGGTAAAGCTCTCTTCTGATGGATCATTTTGCCCTTGGTCAACATGCTGCAATCAGTGGAGCGAATAACCAGAAAGCATTTGAAGCCAGCAGGATAGAAAACGCTATGTAGTCTTTCAATGGGGGGCCCCGGCGTAATCGAGGCTCCGCTCAGTGCGCTTGCCACTTAGGTTTTGGTTTGGAACTCCGAAGGCGCCTCGGGGCCGAACGTGCCGATTTCGCCCTGGTCGCTTGCCAAAACGGCAGCGGACCGGTCCGTCCCTGTTTTGTTTTTTTTGTGTTTTTTTAAGAGCCCATCTGGCGACTCCGTCCGTTCCCGTAGCTCCCGCGGAGAGAGAGGAACCCTAGTCTTTTCTTTTTGGGAGGGGAAGGTAGGGAATAAACCCGCTTCTCTCCACACCGCCGGAAGGAGCACTTAGGCCAGATAGATCGGCCTCAACAGGATCCTTCTTTGAAATGGAGGTCTTGGATGTTAAGGGCACCAATCGGGGGAGGAGGTCCCGCGTCTCCTTCTGAGTTCTCCGGGGCGCGAGCCGCCTGAAGAGAAGCCTTCACAGAGACAGACTCAGGTTCGGTGTTTGGTACCGAGCCCAGATTCGCAACTATGGAATGGCACATGGAAATTTGATAATATGGCCTCCCAATCACTTGTGAGGTTAAGAGAAAAGTCCCCATAGGATCGGAAATTCCAGAATGTGATCATTTACACATAAATGGTCCGCGGTTCGAGCAGTGATGGGCTTTACTAACCCGGCCCGCCATTCAGACGAAATTGTCCTTGAGCTTCAACCATAGAGAATGATGTCGGTGTAGTAACCTTATATGTGTACTGGAAGGAGAGTAGAGTCGACGGTCCAGCACTACTTGCCTTAGCCAGCGGGGGCGTGTCGGCAGTCAGAGCAAGTAAGGACCTCACGGTATACACTGCGAGTCGACTAAGGCTCATAGGATGACGTAAGTGCGCCAGGCAGTCTGAACATATGTGGATAGGAGAGCAAGTGTGGAAATGGGTAGGAGGGTATGTAATAAAGAGAAGTAGAAATAAGCGGATCCACTAACGAGTAGGGTGGCTGATCACCTTTTATTATCATACCCTGGTGCTGGGTGATCCTAGGGTGCAATGCAGCCCACCAAGGCACCATGGCTACTGGACTGAACTCTGTCCAGATGGGAATGGTCATTCATTTAAATAGTGTTGGTAGAAAAGGTTGAAGGGATAGCCGTAATAATAATAATAAAAAATAGATAATAAAATAAAATAATAATAATACACAGTAGCAATAATAATAATCCAATAATTCCAATACATAATATTATTAAAGCTAATAATAATAACAACTAATAATAAATGATAATATAATAAAGTAGCGCTGAGTGGGGCCAAGGAGAAAGCGCACCGGCCACCTTCCCAGGCCCCATCAGAAAGTTCAAGAGAACCCAGTGTCGGGGTTTCCCCATTTGCACTGGGGCCGGGAGGATGTGCAGCTCCTCTGGGTACTACCCGCTTGCGGGGATGGGCGAGGGAATGCAAATTGAGAGGGTGAAGTCACCGGGAGAGGAAGGGATGCAGAATGATATTTTTTCATAGCGCCTATCTGGCGGATGCAGAATGAGAGTGAATGCAGATTGAGATGAAGAATGCGCCGGGGGGAGGGGGAGGGCATGCAGAATGAGTGTGAATGTGTTTAAAGATTTTCTTTATTCTCTTTTCTGTGGGGTCCGCTACTATTATTATAGGCTCCGAAACCACAAACTATTCTTAGGCTAAAGAGAAGAAACGGCTACGGACCAAAAACCATACGGACAAAGGGAGAAAAAATGCACCAGCAGTTGCTAGAGCGAGGCCCAACGCCCTCAGGAGCTAAACATGTTACCAGCAACGCAAAATAAGCTCTCTTTTATTTAATTAGCGCACATCTGGCGACATACTACAAGTGCACAAGTCAAGAGTATTATCCCTTATGCTAAAAACAAACACAATAAAATCAAAGTCAAAGAAAACAAAAAGCAAGAAGGAGCAGGAAGCACACTCCGTTGGGAAAGAGAAGATGGCATGAAGGAGGTTGAAAGCGGTGGGAAGGGCTCTTGCATACTGACACTTGACGACGGCGAGCGCGCCCCACTGCGCCTTCTTCCAGCGCGACTGGAGAAGCCAGCGGCGCACCTTCGCTACGAGTCGGCGCAGGTTATCCGGGTCGCTCTTCATCATCTGGTCGAACTCGGCGAATTTGCCCGGCCGAAAGAATACCTTGGTGAGGCCGAACTTGAAGTCGCGGTCGTCGAGGCCCAACGCCCGGAACAGCGCCTGTCGACGAGGGGGAAGCCCATATAAACGAACCGATTCACTGCCCGACAAGGGGTGACTCTCCACTCGTGCTTTACATGCCAGAGTATCCCGTATATTCTCTTGCCAAGGATATTTCTATCCACTCTCTCGAAAATATGCGCATACCTCTACAGAACACACATTATTACAAACTCATTCACACAAACCTCTTAGTCTTTCCTCACTACATTCCGAGCAGTAAGTAGCAGCCTTCCCAAATTGTCCAATTACACAAGTCAATTTTCCCTTCCATTTTCTCAGACCTTCCAAACCCATTGCGTATTAACTAACGCTCCTTCCCTTGGGACTTACCTGTCATTTGATACTTTGCAGCCATCTGCCTCGGTACTATTCACGACCCCCCACCCCCGATAGTTCGTCGGGCCAAATCTTCTTTTTTTGCTTCCAGCGGGTGAAAAGCTGCACTAAAGGGCCAGAGTAAAGTCGCTCTTTTATGCTATAACGCCATCGGGCACGCGCCTCAAAAGGAAACGGCGACTCAAGAGTGTGAAGATGGAGACCGTCTTCCGTCGTGAGGCAACTAAACCGGAACAAGGGGAACTGCTTCGTGAGACGCTTACCCGAAACTGTCTTTTCACTCGATGCATCAAAGTACTTTGGAAATGGGTGTTGGGAGTCAGTCGCAAACTCCAACCATGTAATTGAGGCATTAATTCAGGTGGACGGGAGAGTGGCGAGCATGATGGATATACACGCCGATTACCCAATTGAGGGCGACACAATCGCGATAACCCACTGACATAGGCATAGGACGGTGGAAACCGCTCGTCCAAACTCGCAACAGAAATTGTCCTCAACTGAGCACCTTCTTTACTGGGAGTGGTTTTTTTTTTTTGGGGGGGGGGGTTGGGGGGGGGGGTAACGCGCCCATTGGGCGACTGCCTTCAAGGGCATAAGTCGCCGCAATTAAAATTTTAGCCTAGTGATAGGGTACTCAAAAAATTCCCCAAAGCAACTCAAAAACTAAAACAAAAATCCAATGACAAAAAAAAAGTAATAACGAGGCACGCTTCGGCATCATTTTTTTTTTTTTTTTTTTTTGGGGGGGGGGTTACTCGTAGTGTATGGTGGTCGTACCTTGCAGAAGAGCCTGGGGTCGAGGCGAGTGAGGTGAGGCGGGAGGAAGGCCTTGTACATGGCATACAGATCGTGGAAAGGCGCGCGCGATGGGAAGCCCTGCTGCATCAGCTCCAGGACCGAGGCCATTCCGGAGCATTGCAGCTGCGAAAGGATGAGGCCGCCTTCGAAAGCGTGGTCCACCATCTTCGCGTTCGGCTTGATGCACCGGATGAAGTTGGTGCCCTGGAGGGTGGGTGTAGGGGACCTGGTATGTGAGACTAAAACGGAATATGGGGGAGGAGACGAAGGGAGCATACCTACTCTGGTTTAATAAAGTGAGGTGAGGACGAGAATTAAGGATGCCTTTTATTCCTCAGTGGGATTTGGACCTAGTGATCAACGTGAGCTCTGAATCAACCAAGGGTATCTACATCATCTTATGGCAGGCAACCCAAATCGAGACTTTATCCTAAGACTAACCACACTTGATGTGGCTTAACCTGGTTGTATTCGGAAGCGGTGTTTTCACTCAATTAAGCCGCAATACAGTACGAAAGATTATGAAAATAATGATATAACAATCGTCATGAACTCCAAACTGCATAAATACTCGTGAATGAAAATTCGGCCACACTTGCAGCCAGGTAGATGGAGTGTAGTGACACTCACCGTGCCCGTCAGCTTGTCCATGAGCCCCTGGAGCTGCGTCTTAAACTTGGACGCGATGGAGATGTAATTGAGCTTGCGTCGCTGGGGCGGAAGGGGAGCCTCGCTCGAAGGGGAAGTAAAAAGACCAGCTACGAATGGGTTCCCGGACTCTTGCGCCAACCCTTCCAGTGACGCGTGTAGGGCATCGTTGTTCTTTCCCAGGAACTGCGCCTGCAACACTGAGTGTCATTAGAATGAACGAATAGCGAAGGGATCTGCGCCAGGAGGTCTGAGAAGGCAGCTTCCTCGAGAAAGTGGGGAAGGCGGGTAGTGTGGTCATATATGGGCGGGGGAGCATAGGCCGATAAGCCTCGAGAGGAGACTATTTGGGGCAAAGAGAAGAACAGAAGGGACAGTCGAGTTATAAGCCCATGAGTGAAAGTAAGAGAAACGCCCCTTTACCACACAACAAAAATCCAAAGGCTAAAGTATAATAGGCTAGGGAGGACTATGCTCTGCTATACTAGGCTATGTTAGGCTATGGTAGGTAACACTATGTTAGGCTACGATAGGCTAGCTAACCAAGGCTAAGCTATGCAAGGTTATTCTAGTCTAAGGGATGATATACTATACTAGTCTAGGATATAATAGGCTAAGCTATAATATCATATGCTTGGCTATATTGTTAGGTGTGGTTATGCTAGGATAGGCTATACCAAGCTAGCCTATCGTATGCAAGGATATATTGGCTAGTCCATAGTAGCCTATTCTAGCTTAGCTATACTAGGCTAGGCTACTTTAAGCGACGCTAGGCTAGGCTCTGGCATGCAATGCTAAGCCATACCTGGTTAGGCTAGGCTAGGCTATAGTAAACTAGGCTACACTACGCAATGCTACGCTCTGGCAAGGCTATACTAGGATAAGCTAGGCTATACTATAATATGATAGGTTAGACTAAGGTCTAATAAGATAGGCTAGGCTATACTAATTTTTTTTTTTAAAGAGCTCATCTGGCGACTGCCTACTTGGGCATTAGTCGCCGTATTAAAAACTGGCCTAGTACTAGGCTACTTCAATATAAAATCTAAAAAGATAAAAAACACCCCCCCCCCAAAAAAAAGGGAAAAGAAAGCGTGCGACGTATAAGGAAAAAAAAAAAACCTGCTTAAATAATAGGGTGAAAGCCGGCCTCCCCCCCCAAAAGTCAACAAGTCCACCAGTCAATGTGCACGCACTCGGCCCGAGTACAAGGGACAGGCGGTAGCGACCCCGCCCATTCGGGTACCGGGACAGGTAACGTGCGCGAAGATCACCCAGACTGGGACATTCGACAAGAATGTGCCGAACAGTCTCGGGGACGACGCAGTCGTCACAATAGGGCGCAGGCGAGCGCTCCATCAGATAGCGAAGAGTCACACGAGTGTGGCCGATTCGGAGACGACAGAAAGCGACCTGAAGCCGTCGCGGCATTGGGGGATAGGTCCATGGGAACAGTCGCAGCGCAATGGCACGCAACTTTAAGTTCCCTTCGACCGTCTCCCATCTTCTTTGCCAAGCAGTCCGAAGAGCTGCCCGTATTCCTGCCATGTAGTCGGTGTGAGGAAGAGCGAAACGCTGGTACGGTCGCCCAAGCTTCGCGGACTCTTTGGCGCCCTCATTCCCCGCAATTCCTACATGTCTAGGAACCCAGCAGAAGATAATCTCGACATCCGCCCGGCTCGCCAAAACCGTGGCGTCACGGATATCGCGAACCAGGATACGGAGATTCCAATGCCCCGAGAGCACTCAGGGCGCTTTGTGAGTCGCTATAGATCACAATCGGGCCTCCAAACCGGGCACGTCGCGTGATCACCCGTACCGAGTGGTGTATTGCCACCAGTTCGGCCGTGAAGACAAACGCAGCGACTGGCAGAGGCCGCTGACTTCAAACAGAGGGCATAGAGCGTGGAAGCCGACCCCCTCTTGGTACTTGGAGCCATCCATATACACTGGCACGGTTCCAGCGTGACACGAGGTGTGCTCTAGGCTATACTAAGCAAAGGTAGTATAAAGTAGGCTATACTATGCTAGGTTATACTAGGCTAGGTAGATTTTACTAAGCTAAGTTGGGTTAGGCCCGGTACAGCTAAGCTATTCTATTTTAGGCTAGGCTATCTTATGTTTGGCTAGGCTTGGCTATACTAGACTAAAACAGGATAGGTTCTAATATGCTATGCTTGGATATAATATGCTATGCTATGCTAGGCAAGTTTAGGCTAGGCTATTCTAAGCTATGCTAGACAATACTACGCTATGCTAGGTTATTCAGAATAAGTGAGGGCACGCGACTTTTTGGTCAGCAGACCTTATTTTAGAATGAGAGCAATTTTACAACTTCAACAGTTTCCCAAAAGGGAACAAAATGTTATAAGTTGTTATCAGAACAGAATCAATCTGGGCTATAGAACAGAAAATATTTTCAAATTATCAAAATAAAAGTGGAAACAGTATAAAAAAACTAATAAAAACAAAATCAATAAATTAGTAAGTGAAAGAAGAGAATGTTAATAATTAGTACTATATCCTAATCGCTTTCTCTCTCTCTCTCTCTTATATTTTTGTATGAATTAGAAGATAATCGTTATCGTAGTGATTTACTCTCTCCTATGTCACGAATATTTCATATTTGTAATAATTAACAAAAATCTCTCTGCAGACAATCCAAATTCATACTTCCACACGGGTGACTTCCGTCCCCGATGTAGCTTAACAGTGTTAAACGGGAAGCACGTGTTAGGCCTCCATCCTCCTTGAATCAACAAGCAATCTTCTGAGTCACCTCAGGGTTAGTACTGCTTCGTAACTAAGTAGTAAGTAGCACCATTAAAATAATGGTTCAAGTTATATTTCAATTGACTGGTGCCATACTTGACTAATGCTACATTTACATACTTCCATTTTAATATATTTTGCACTTCAGATATTAAATTAATAGATTATGGACTAGTAACCACATTAAAACCTGCCGATATCCAAATATAATAAAACGTCAGGTGTATCCGTCTTTCTCTCTGTCTGATCCATGTCTGTAATTTCTCATATGCATTTACTTAATACAGGACGCGAAATTTGGCTTACAATTTAACATAGGATAAAAATGCACTGACATCTTGTTAAATATTAATTTACACTAGAAGTTTAATACTCTTATAAATATTATACAGGGTGTTTCAAGAAGTCTGCGTGATAATAATTTATTTTCTTTTGGAGAAAGTGCATTCAGTTTGTTTGAGTGAATAGGAATTGGAACGGAAATCTCGCAAGCCTCCTGCTAAAGAAGAAGATGCCAGTGGCAGCAATGCTTAGCTCTGCCAAAATTTCTGAGTAGTCAACAATAAGCATGATCCACATTTCCAAGCAAAGTCCAAAGAGCACTAATATGCAAGGATAACCTTGAAAAGAAGAATCTCTCACCTGTGGCTAATAGGCTCCTACCATTGAGCCTAATTGAACTACATGAATTTAAGGATCTTTTTTCATGTCAGAATAACCGAGAATTATTTGCAATGGCGCAATTATAATTATGCGGTTAAGAAGGCAATGATGTACCTAACTAAGCTCTACATCAAGACCTCGGAAGGAGCTCTTCTCACAGTCACAAGAGGATATCGCATAAGCGAGCCTTTCTAAGGCAAACCAATAAATTCCCGTATCAATAAACTATTTTAATTGTTATTCCTCCAAAAATAGCTAACAAGGAACGTCCCTCCAGGCCATGCTCGGAAGAGATATGGGGGCCCTGTTCGTAAAGAAGACCGTAACGGCAATGGCCGTACGCTTCCCGGAGGTAGAACTCCTGGCGCTGTAAGCCGAACAAGGCGCTGAAGGTGCTGTAGGTCAAACAAGGCGATGAAGGTGCTGTGGCTTTCAAGGATTTATTTAGGGGGAGGTTGAGCTCGCTATGCGAGTATTTTCCTCCCTCCGCCCTGAAACCTTCGGGGAGCGGGCGGCTTCTAAGGCGGGGGTCCCTCCTTTGCAGGATCCAACGTCTCCGAGCCACATAGTCCAGCCTTGGGTAGGGGTGTAGGAACGGAAGCTGCTTTGGTGGTGTCCTCCTTTAGACGAGGCAGCTTTAGAAACCACGGAACCGTCCTCACGACCATCTTCAGGGGTGATGACTCCTGAGTCTAACAACTCGGTGGAGGCAAAGGCCGTTTTGCCTTAAAGGAAAGGGTCACGCTGAGGGAGGGGGCGGAGCCATGATTTTAGCCGAGGCTGGGTGTAGACCTTTTGTGCCGCCAGCTCTATTATGGAAGCGCTCGGGTCGAGTAGAACCCGCAGAAGGGTTCTGAACGGGAGGAGAAACGACCGTGCTCGTAGGCCTGGATGGGCCAGGAGCAGAGGGTGTCTTTTGTAAAATTGAGGCATAAGACCTCCCAGGCAGCGCCGGGCACGCCAGAACCAAAGAGGATGTAGGGGTGGGTCTCGAGGCCCCTGCCTGTTTTCTCATCACACGTTCGACCTTGACTGTACCATGATCGGCCAGCTCTAATATGATGTCTTCTAAGGAGTATCCACGATTTCCCATGCATAAACCACAACTTTCAAGGAGTTCAGTGTAGCGTGCAGTGTGACACTCACCGGCGAGCCAGGGTGTCTGAAGGGCACTAATCATGGACGCATTCGCCAGAAGGCTCCCGTCCGAGAAACGTTTCACCTTCGGCTCGTTACCAATCTGATAGATCATGTGGCATTTGGCCAACAAGTTGCTATCTGTCAAGCAAATAACCAGAAAGCATTTCGAATCAACCGCTCCCACGGGGAGGTTGATTCTGGGACTCCTGCCTGTTTTCTTAGCAGTCCCCTGTTAAAGGAACGAAGGGAGGGACCGCCCCTGGTGAAAAGATGGAGTCGTCCAAGGAAGACTCCAAAGAGCCAAGTGAAGCGGATGCCACTTCACCCATACAAAAAAGGAGAGGAGTAAAGCTCTCCGGTACAACTAAGTTGGAGGGGACCCTCAGAAAGAACAGGGAGGAGACACCTCTTCTGAGGTGGAGCTGCCAGAGGCCGGCTCGATAAATGGTAATAGGGGTAGGGGCTAGCGAAAGGAGAGGAGGCTAAGCTGAGGAAGGACGGGGCATTGAGTCCCGTTAGCACAGCGGACAGGAACACACATCGCGGTGCCCCTTGCACTGAGAGGGAACGAGGAGGAAGCGCACTAACAACTCTCCTAGATCCTATCAGAGTTCAAATCAACCCAGATACCAAGTGCAACAAGATACACAGGGTACTTTCCTGCAGGGGAACCAAACATAATGCAATTTATACACTGCCATCTGGAACCATATAGAGCCCAACACTTATTCAGCGGACAAAATTTTTAATCGGATTATGATCAAGAGGAAATTAGGACAAACCGTGTGGTAGCAGACGGCACCGGCGAAGTGCCTGACAAGGAAGCCCTCATCGTCTCGGATCTCGCGGTGGTCCCGCAGGCGGCTCCTGCGCGGGAGGGCGAGGCGGAAGTGTTGGGCGTGTCGAGCGTGGACGGTGGTGGTGAAGTGGGCTGCCGAGGGCTTGGGTAGTTTGCTCTCCTCGTCAAGGAGAGCGATTATGCCGTGGCCGCGCAGCTCGACCAGGTCTGAGAGTGAGAAGGTGAAGCAGTAAGCGAAAAAAGTACGGAGGGACAACCACCCTGAGGCGGAGGGGTGGCGAACGAGGTACTCACCGATGCAGTCCTGGTTGTCGGCGAAGACGATCTTGCGCACATGCAGCCCCTCCCGCTCGTACAGCGCCTGCTCTTCTTTCAGCACCCGTGCGTTGAAGAACTGCTGCAACTTCTCGTTGCAGTAATTGATGCAGAACTGCTCAAAGCTATTCACCGGAAAGTATTCTGCATGGGGGTAAACCAATGGGTGAGCGCAGAGTAAGGATAACCATGCCAACCATAAAATCAGACCAAAATCCATCACTAACATAACCATAAACAAAAAATATCCTAACTTTGATGGAGGTGAATATTTAATTAGATAATTTGGTGACTGATACAAAGGGCATAAATCGCCGTAATAATCAATTTAGTCTATTACAGGCTACATAAAAAACAAAAGCAACACAAAACAAAAAATACACTAAAAAAACAGGAAAAAAAATAAAGGAAAGAATAAGCACACTCCGGTGTAAGGGAGAGGCACGCGTCCCCTTCAACGGAGCGTGAACGTAACAACAAAGAACGTCAAATTAAATGGAGGAGGCCAATCTCCTCCAAGAAGTCATAGATTCCACAAGTCTGTGTGCACGAAACCGGCACGAGTACAAGAGACAAGAGGCCGGGACCACGCTCGTCCCGGGTTCCAGCCTGCTCAAAAATGGCCCAAAAGTTGGACATTCAAGAAGAAAGTGCCACACAGTCGTCGGAATGTCCAAGTGAGCGCTCCATCAAATGGCGGTTCGTCCCCAGAGTTTACCCAATTCGAAGTCGACAGAACGCGACCTGAAGGATCAGAGGCATTGGGGGGTAGGTGATCCACGGAAATAGTCGCAACGTGAGGGCAACCAACTTTAAATTCCACCTCGGCCGTCTCCCATCTTCTTTTCCAGGCAACCAGTTGGGCTGACCTGTTTCGTTCCATGTAGTCAGTGAGAGGAAGAGCGAAACGCTGGTCTGGTCGCGTAACCCTAATTGATTCTTTGGCGCTCTCATTGGGGGTGTAGAGATTGCAATGCCAAGAGGAGAGCACTCAGGGCGCTTTGCGAGTCGCTAAAGATCACAATCCGGTCTCTGAACCGGCCACGACGCGTTATCTCCGAGCTCGGCCCTGAAGACAGACGCAGGGCCAGGTAGATTCCACTAACTCCAAACAACGGGGATAAAGCTTGGAAGCCGCCCCTCTTCGGAGGTGGATTTATTCGTGTACACTGGCCCGGATCAGCGTGACACTAAGCGTGTTCAAAAATGTCGAACGCAAAACTCCCGACTGTGTAAAGCTTTGGGAGCAAAGGCGTGACGCCAAAAAGTCAAAGGTGGTAACTCCCAGATTGGCGTCTTAAGCAGAAATAGATGTGTCACCGGGCCGAGAGCTACACCGAACTTTCGGGGGACTTTCATCGCGGTATAGGCACCGTCAAGATAGGCCTCGGATGCCATGAGCAGTTGGCGCATGGCGGAGATGGTGGGCCCGCGCGACAAGCCCATACTCCAAGTGTGCACGTCCTAGGACACGTGGCATCTCCCTTGAATTGACGAGCAGTCTTTCAATAGCGGAAGTGGGAAGGCAGTGGTCACCAGACAGATAGAGCGGTGAGTTGGATCGCGTCCACCTTCAATTCAAGCTCGGCTACAGATACTTAAACTAGCATCAGTAATCAAACTTTGAGCGAACATGGGAACGATAAAACATCAAAGCGGTAGCCCTCTAACACCATAAGTGCTGAACGTCATGGAACGAAAAATGTCTATGGGGCGGGTACAAGACACTAGGTTTGCGAATATGAGGCGTTGGTAAAAGAAAAAGACCGAGAATACGGTGCGCATCCACCACTTCGAGGCGAACCCGGTTTGGGAACTAATCTGGCATAGTAAGAGATGTAGTTCAATGCCTGTTGGAGTTGATGCTAAAGTGTTGGCATCTAGGGCGCACCAAAAGGGATCGAAATGTCGCCTACGTGGAGCGTTGCGAGAACATTTTCCGGCAGAGGTAAGACGATACCGTTGATTCTCCGGGCAACTTCCTGCCATATAGGGCCGCGGAGGGCTCCCTTCACCCTTACCCGGAATCGACGATCTCGTAGAACTTCAGATATAAAGATTGGGAAGCGTCCCATCGCCTCCATTGTGTGGAGGCGATCAATGATACAGTATCGACGTGCAATATCATAGGCCTTGTCCAGATCGTAAAACGCCGTGGGGAAAACCCCCGAGCAGGTCAGAAAAAGTAGATGGAGAAGATCCCTCTCCGCTAGAAGCTTTGGAGGAGCCCCTTAAAAAGCACAAGGGTTGGGGGCACCCCCGTTACAGAATAGAGCTGCATGGGCCCAGCTCCAAAGATGGCAAAGGGGAAACCACTTTGTCGAAGTCAGAGGTTGGAGGGGGAAAAGTAGCCCCTCCAACGTTCAGAGTTGTGCTGGCGCTAATCTCCTCGTCCGCCCCAACACCAAGGTCGGGCGAGGATTCACAGAGCGGGAAGTGGTCCGTTTGTGTACAGCTACCAAACAACGAAAATTACCTACATTTGTGACAACTAAAGGAAAAAGAAGCGGTCGGTGGACTTTATCCTGCGTCCAGTCGCTCCCACTTACCCCGTCTCGGGTTTTCGGACTTTTCAGGGTTCCACCCTGTGTGCGTTAACGATAGTGCTCGCAACATAGGACAGCGACGCGGACCGATCAGAAGTTACTCAGAGGTTGGTCGTTCCTCAACTGTCGTAGTTGCCAACTTGGCAGCCAGAGAGGAAGGGCGATAGGAAGGGTATCCTTACTGGGACGAACTAATCCTCGACAGGATCTGAAGATCTGTTGTGGCAGACCCAGAGATGGGACCGAATCTTTTAGTTGGCCTGGCAGTAACAGGTATGTAAAGCCCGCCCGCCACGAACGGTATAACCCGAGAACGGGCAAAAGGTGATCAGCCCATTACACGAAGAAAAGGGTTATTGGAGCAAAACCGATATTCTCATTATTGGCGCCCCAACGCCCAGGTCCCCTCAAAGCCTAGTCTCTTGCAACCTGCGGGCGTTAAAGGGCGTTGTTAATTAAGGTTCCAAAGCTTTTCTCAGCGGATTGAGGGGATAGTCGTAGAGAAAAAGGAATGCTGAAAGAGAGCGCGAGGAGGAAACGCACCAACAGCTTCTCCAGGCCCTGTCAAATAGTTCAATGCAACCCAGTGACTGGGCGTCCGTAATTTGCACACTATGTCAAGGAGAGAACAGTCCCTCCTGGTACCAAGTGCAGGTAGAAAAAAGGTTGAGGGGATAGTCGTAGATTATAAAAAATAATAAAGTAGCGCTGAGAGGGTGCGGAGGAAGCGCACCAACAACTTTCCAAGGCCCCATCAGAGTTCATGTCAAGCCAGTGACAGGGATTCCCTAATTTTGACCCATGCCTGCAGGGCGTGCGTCTCCTCCAGATACCAAGTGTAACAGGTTCCACAGGGTACTCCCCTGCAGATCCTTGATATGAGGAGAAATACTAGCCGCAGGCTCCATAAACCCAGAGCACCACACACTACACTACATGGAAAAACACCTACTCTCACAGAGAAGCATTAAAACAAGACCTAATTCATGCTAAGCTAAAAATAGTGTCAACTCTCCCACTCCAAACCAGCTCCTAGAAACATATCCACATCTAATTCACTCAGTGCTCTATCCAATCAATTTCGCACAACGCCCAGCGGCAGTTACAGACCCTTGACATTCACCCCTCTGTACCCTATATTCCTCGTGAAGTTAGAATCCCCCTAGACAGACTGAAATGTAGATATATCTCCCGAGCAACCAAAAAAGTTTGGATGTGATTATCCCAGATGCGTGTCCAGAATGCCGGATTGCAATACCACACCTCACGCAAACCCCCAAATGTAAGACTACACTTCACAAAATTAGACATGACAACAAAATTTACTCAATGAGGGTTCTGTGGGACTCGGCGCTGGTCAGCCCAGAGCGCTTGAGGATCTGGAAGGCACGGTCAATTACCGGTGGGCCCCGCTTCCTTCACGAGCCTGAGCGTGCAACTAACAAACCAAATAATTACTATAGAGGCAGACACCATCCCCCAAAGCTTCAACCACAGCACAGCCTGGTGTGTCGGGAGTCCCCCGCCCACTTTTTTTTTTCTTAATTTTACGAGCCCATCTGGCGACTGCCTACTTAGGCATAAGTCGCCGTACTCGACTCAGCCTATTACTAGGCTATATTAAAAGACAAAAAACAAAAACAAATAACAATATGAAAATAACAACGATCAAAAATTACAAAGGCTAAAAAACGAAAAAAAAAGTAAAAAGGCAAGAAGGAAGGGCGCTCCGGCGTCGGGGGTAGGCACACCACCGCCCGGCGCAGGAACATGCGACCCACAGCAGTCAAATAAAGTGGAGGAGGACAGCCTCTTCCAAAAACTCGGTAAAGTCCACAAGTCAGTGTGCACGAACCCATCCCGAGTACAAGGGACAAGCGGTAGCGACCCTGCTCGTTCCGGTACCAGGACAGGTAACGTGCGCGAAAATCGCCCAGACTGGGACATTCAACAAGAATATACCGGAGAACACAGTCTTCACAATAAGGCGCGTTAAGTTCCCCTCGACCGTCTCCCATCTTCTTTGCCAAGCTACCCGTATCCCTACTATGTAATCGGTGTGGCGCCTCGCGGACTCTTTGGCGCCCTCATTCCCCGGAATTCCTAAATGTTCAGGAACCCAGCAGAAGATAATCTCGACATCCACCCACTCGCCAAAACCGTGGCGTCACGGATATCGCGAACCAAGGGATGGGGGAGATCCCCTTCCCCCGCCCACAAAGGACTTGGGACAAGCGGTAACGACCATGCTTGTCGTCTCCGATTCTGAGACGACGGAAAAAAACCTGAAGCCGTTGAGGCATTGGGGAAAGGGGGGGCGAGGTAGAGAGGGGGGAGGAGACCCTGTTCATCACGGACACGCCGGTCAACAGCTTGATGAGGCTGCCTCCCTTGGTAGGGATACGGGAACTTCTTAATTCGCACATCGCCAGCTTTGATGCGTCGCCTTGGGCCGAAAGGGAAACGTTCTTCCGCGAAGCTTTCACCCCTGGAAATTCCTATGTGTTCAGGCTGCATAATTAACCTTTACCAAACTACCCAATAATTAACCTTTACTTACCTAACCTAACCCAGCCCAACAAAACGTTG
This sequence comes from Ceratothoa steindachneri, assembly GCA_963969495.1. Classification (NCBI taxonomy): domain Eukaryota; kingdom Metazoa; phylum Arthropoda; class Malacostraca; order Isopoda; family Cymothoidae; genus Ceratothoa; species Ceratothoa steindachneri. The sequence continues at coordinate 47,856,474 of OZ018328.1, read as the reverse complement.
CCTAGTTAACCTAAGCCAAGTGCGACCTCGGGTGTCTCACCGAATCCGGCGATGTCGAGGACGCCGATGTAGTAGGCGGAGGACGCGAACGGGATGCTCTCGTTGATGCGGAGGACGAGGTGGTCGAAGAGGCGGCTGTACAGGGCCTTGGCTAAAGCATCGCGCGCCCCCGTCGCCTCGTGTACCTTAAGGGGAACCCTGGAGAGAGTGGGGAGGGTCAGTGTCATGTTGGCGGGTGAAGGGGGTTATTTCCTCATCAGGTGGTGTTCACTGACATGTTAGTCAGTTAAAAAGATGGTGTTCTTTATCGGGAGGGAAGGGGGGTTCAACGCCCTTTTGCGGGTGAATGAGGTATCATCACCCATCGGGAGTGATCATGTTGACATCAGGGGGGCACAGGTGATCACCACCGACCGATTCGCACCGTCTGGCGCCAATCTTGGTGGGAGATTCGAGCCACGGTTCGCCTCGTCCCGAATTGGGACTTCCATCCAGTAACTAAAAATACCCCCCCCGTGGCTTAATTTTGTTCAATACGAAACGGATTTTCTACACTCTCCGAGGTCGAGGCGAATAATAATCATCATCATTACGCTATTTATCACACAGTTGAGTCAGCGCGCGTCAACGCCATTAGAACTACCCACAACCTTCCAGCCAGTTATGCTTTATCAGGCCCAAAGCCACACATCCTAATCACCACGCCAAAATGACCGTTCAGAGCGACGGGGGACTATGCGGTGTAGCATCTCGTCCAGATGGGGTTCGTGCCTGGGTACAGGGCCCCGCACCAACCGCCTCCTCCATGCATACCTATCATCCATTCCCTCCACGGTCATCCCTTCCTCTCTCAAACACTCATTCACAGAATCGACCCAACAGTCACGACGTCTTCCAACCCTTCGCACGCCCTGACACATTCTCTTCACAAGTTCATTTCCATCCTTACATATCTATACCACCTCGGAACAAACACACACGCACACAGTCGCAACCTCTTTTCACCATAAACAACCTTATCCAACCGTTGTTCAACTTATCTACCTTTCACTCACCAACCATATTTCTCAAGCAGGGTGTCTACTTGTTTGGTGATTTTGAATTTAAGGACTTTTAAAAAATAATCAAGGATGGGTTTTAGCCAGTGGTTTTGTTTTTTTAAATTAAAAAAGTGCAAAACATTATGGGACATTGATAAAGGGAAAAATGGGTTATAATCAAAGCATAACCAAAATCAACTGCGAAAAAACAAGAACAAGGTATCCAAGCGACAGTCACAGAAGTATAGCGAGCAACCATCATAAAATACAATGCCTCCAAAGCATACATATGTTCACTCACATTAGTGAGTAGATTAACATAAATTACTATTTTCCTAATGCACATTAAAAAGTATATAAATATTAAATTTGAAAAATCATTTGAACAATCACTCGAATGATTTATTTTTTAAATTCAAGGACCATCTACCTTTATCATCAAATTCAAGGACTTTTCAAGAATTTCAAGGGCAAAAAATAAATTTGAGGGCTTTTCAAGGACTTCAAGGATTTCAAGGGCAGTAGACACCCTGTCAAGTTGTCCATTTGTTCCACTTCACACAACTTACCTTCCCCTTTCATACCATAATCTCACTCCAATACACCAACGTTGGGGTACCAACATACGCTCATGCAGCTTCCTGACACATTTCACACTCAAGTCCTTACCATTTACTACCGTTCTCATTGCCCCAGTGACTTTCCTACCATTTAAAACCTTGTGGTCACAATCTGCTTCATCTACACCACAACTACAATGCATCATCGACACAAAGCCTCACACTTGTTCATGGATGACACAATGGACTGCAATATAAGACTTCACACCATTCTCACCCTCAAAAACCATTACTTTACTCTTTTCTACATTGACTTGTAGACCTTTCCTCTCACACAGCCTGTTAAAAGGTACAAACAACATTTCCAAATCATTCTTACTCTCAGTCATCAACACCACGTCAACATACATACCAGCACAGATGGAGCCCATCCCACATCAATCTCACCCCCACTTCCCTCATTCCCCTACGTACTTCTTTCAGTACTCCATCCATAAAGGGGCTACTGCTTAGCAGAGTGGGAATACAGCAAAGTTAAGCCACACCGGGTGTGTTTAATCGCCGGATGTAATCCCGATTCGAGTATCCTTCAAGGTGCCTGCAATACACTGTAGATGCCGGTGGTTCAGACCCCACGTTAATCAGTAGCCCACACCCCTAAACTGAGAAATAAAAGGTATCTTAAATAAATGACGAAGAGCGGTGATTAAATCCCCGACCAAATCCTTTTCTTTTGCCTCCCTCTAAAGTTTTCCATTTGCACTTCTCTTAATCAAGATCCTTCCGTCTTATTCCAACCAAAGCGCCTCATTCCTTTTAGACAATTGACTACCATTTTCCACATACTCACATCACATATTCCTCACTTTCCACACACACGCTCGGTTCACACACTGATGCGGATATATGAGTGGACTGGGCCGCGAAAGCCCCGCCCATTGATTATTTCGGTGCCAGAAACAAAGCTTTCGAGTGATCGTCCTCCAAGGCATGCAGGCCTCTATCCGGGCTTAGTCGCCTTTACGACTCGCGCCGGGGAGCCGTACGGGTTGGTAGATGCGCTCACATGATGACGGTTCCCTTGGCGCCGCCCTTGCTGGTCTGCATCACCCTGGAGAGCAGGGCCTGATTCAGCTCGACAGGGTCCACCCCCAGGAGCTCTGCTGCCGTCCGGAGGGCGGAACCGCACCCGGAGGACACTCTGCAGCCCCCTTGGGGAGTAGAGAGAAAAACGCAAAGTCACTACACCGCCACCGCGTCGGGGGCTTAACACCCCCTTTGCCGGGTCTAGCAAATCTCATGTCCCTCCTCTGGGGCGGGAAGCGACTTACCCTTGACGTCATCAGGGTCGTCCTCGAAGGTGATGTTGCCGAGATGGAGGACGGCGGCCACCGTCGTGTAGATGGAGAGCCGCTCTTGGGGGCCCACCCCGAGGGTGCTGAGGGCCCTGTCTACGGCAGCAAAGTCCGCGGCGTCGTCAAGGATGGGGTCACGCAGGGGGCCCAGGCGCCTGTGGGAGTCGCTCTTACGCTCGTTCGGCAGCGCCGCCTCCGTCTCCTTTCGACAGAAGAACTGCGTGCAACCACGCCGGAGGTACTATCGGGAAAGGAAGGAGGGGGAAGAGGCTCCGGTCAACGACTTAACGCTAATAACACCCTTCAAATACCCTTCACACACCCACCATTAAACCACTCTGCCAAAAAACCCCGGTTCCATCACAGCCAAGTCAACGAAAATCCAGCATTACATGCCCCCCTCCCACTCCATTGCATCCACTCAGTCAAGGCCACACCCCTCTACATACGCTATCACATCCTCCCAATCAACCTTTAAAACCCATTATTACATCAACACACCACACACTATTACATCCACCCAGTCAAAGCTCGGCACGCACCATAACATCCACCTATTACCAACCAGTCAAAGCCCGTCACACACCATAATATTCACCTCCTGCCAACCAGTCAAAGCCCGTCACACACCATAATATTCACCTCCTGCCAACCAGTCAAAGCCCGTAACACACTATAACATCCACCTCCGGGCAATCAGTCAAACAAAGCCTGTCACACAGCATAACATCCACCTCCTGCCAACCAGTCAAATTCCGTCACACACCATAACATCCAACTCATGCCAACCATTCAAAGCCCCATAACATTCACCTCCTCCAAAGAGCCTCCATTACACACACCTAACCACAAACTTACATTGAATTTGTCGGGAGCGTCGAGGTGGAGTTTTTTGCGCAGCTGGTCCGGGGCGCCTGCGCAAAGCTGGTAGAAGATGTGGTAGTTGCGCTCATGCGGTCCCTGGCCCACGATACGAGACTTCTCGAGGAGGTAGTGGGAGATGAACCCTCCCACCACCCCGAAAGCGGAGCTGAAGTGGATCTCGATGAATTTGCCGAACCGGGAACTGTTGTTGTTCCGCGTCGTCTTCGCGTTCCCGAACGCTTCCAGTACCGGGTTCGCTGGAAATAGTAGTAGTTATTATTAGGAGTATTTTTCTCATTTTAGCGCGCTCATCTGGCGGTCGCAGCGAGGGTACAGCCACCGTTAAGACAATTCGACAATGCCCCAGCAGATGCTCGCCTCCCTTAAGAGCCCAAGCGTAGAATAAAGGTCAATTATGTAGATCCGCCTCCTTCTAGAACTCTAGGAAGAGCCAGAGCCCCACCCTAAATAATAAGACAGACAGTTGCAGCCCCGTTCGTCACAGTCCAGGAACCGGGACCGCGCGCGAAGCTTTCCAAGACTAAGACATTACACCAAGTTGTGGCATCGGGTCTGATGGAGCATACAAGCAGGGACGCGCGGGCTATCATCTTACTCGGATCGCACGGAATTGGGAAGTGATCGACCCTCCTGACCTGTGGGAAGAATAGAGGCTAGGGGAGAAACAGTGCATGTGTTGAGGCCAAGTACTCACCATCGAGGATCTTCTGCTCGAGCTGCCCCATTTTGGCGCCCCAGGACTCGCACAGGTAGCGGAGAATATACTTGGTGGATTCGGTCTTGCCGGCGCCCGACTCGCCAGACACGATGATCGACTGGGACTGGCGGAGGACCTTCATGTCTCGGAACGCCTTGTCCGCTGACAAGCAGAAGGAGGGGGATTATTTCGTTTTTTTCAAAATGGAGAAGAAGGGGACCCGAGTTCTTCTAGAGGGGGGTTGACAAATTATTCAGAGGAATAATTGAAGAGTAAATAATAATTTGGTTGGGGTGTGGTCAGCGATTTGACCTATTTTAGGGTCTTCTATTTCTCAGTCGGGATCTAGTGATTTAAGTGGGATACGAACCACGGATGAAGGCAACCCGAATCGAGACTCCATCGGACGACTAACCACATCCGATGGGGCTTTACTTCACTTTAATCGGAAGAGCCCCTCCCCACTCCAGAATGGGTGAGCAAATTGCTTCTGGAGGAAGGAGGGATCCTTCTCAAGATGACTAATATTCTTCGAGAGAAACCGCATGGAATTATTGAGATGTTTACAGAAAGAAATATGCTTATATATGCACCCCACATTGATACATGCAATCTTTAAGCGGTATCCACATACACTTTCAAACATGTCAGGCACATAACAATAACGGCACGCCCGCTGTTTGCACAGATAGTTTGGCAGTGGCTATCATAGAAGACTTGGAGAAAAATCTGGCAGCGCTGAATATTCACCCATGCCGGAACTCTTGACAACCTTAACAGTGAGTAATGTTGAGATCGGCTAATCTTGTCAATGGAGCAAACGAAATTGAGATGGGGAATATTATGAATGAGCTGAGTGTTTAGGAGTGATGTCATCCTTCAAAAGCGTAGCTCCTCAGCGGTAACAGTCTACACAAGTATTCCCCTGCGGAGGTGTAAATATTGATCCACACACCCGACCTACTAAAAAAAAAACTTGTTCATCCCCTAACGATCCCTCGGTTATCCTTCTTACAATCAATCTGAATTTTTTTCCAAACACAGGACTCAAAAAATTTCAGCCCCTGCACTTGTTGCAATCAACTTTCTACCCTTATATAACGACACTAGTACTACACTCTTCCACATTATTAAATGGACTCGCGGGCTCAGGGTAAAACGGGGATGAGGATTTACTTAAAATGACAAAGTGAACCTCATGAGGTGAAGTTAAGTGAAGTAAAAATGTTTGAGAATTATAAAGAGAGGGTAACTGGGAGAAAACAATGGAGGTTTCCACCAGAGACCCAAGATGAACCCATGAATCATCCCTCAAAATTATTTATTAACTTACCGAGCGCGAACACATGTGGGGGCATCTGCCCAAGCGAGCGGCCCTGATACCGCTTAATGGTCTCCAGTGAGTACAAGTTCTTGATTTCGAGATAGGGGTTGACTGCTATGAGGATATTGGCCACATAAGTCTGATGGAAGTGAGATAAGGGGTGAGGCTTCAGTCTCAACATATTCTACCAATTTTCTTCTTTCCCATTTTTTTTTAATATTAATTGAAGGGTGGAAATGTGATAAGGTAAATTTGCAGCTGCCAACATGCAGCCTCTCACTGCCTCTTGCCTATGTTCTGCCCACAATTATCTGGGCGGCGAGGCATCTCCTCGCTTGCCTCGTCACAAGAGCCCCCTACACAACTCTTTAGCTGCTGATGACATCTCGCTATCTCTCCCGCCATAACCCACACACTTCCTCAGTGCTTAGCAATCTATGGCATAATACTGGCCCCATTTGTAAGGCTCATTCAAACTAGTGAAATGAAAATGTTTGGGAGTACAGTTTTGATCACAAATTCCCACAATCAGAAGCCTACCGTAGGGCGAACCTATCGTTTAATATCGGACCAACCCATGGACACAGGAGAGGGAAAAAGGGCTTAAATAATACCAGTAATAAAAAAAAACAAAAAGACAAGCGCAACTTCTCTAGTCCAGTGGGTGACTGGATGAGGTGCACAGCTTCCCCCTTGGACGGGGGGCTAAAACACATACATAGATCTTATCTCTGAGGTATCGCGTCTTGACATTGTTGAGAAGCGTCGCCTCATTGAGGTACATGAGAGCACCTGGAAGGGGACAAGGGGGATGTTAGTGGGAAGACAGTTAGGGGTGAAGTGGGAGGAGTGGTTCTTTTAAAGGGGCCCATTGGCGACTGCCAGCAGGGGCATATTTCGCTGTAATCAACTTTTAGCCTAATACGGGGTTACATAAAAACCACAAAACAAATCAATATAAACACTAAACAAAAACAAAAAACAAAACAAAAAGGAAGCAGGCTCTGGCGTCGGGGGAAGGCAAGCCTACCTTCGGCGCGGGAGCATGCGACCTACCCCAAAGAGTCATGTGGGTTACTAAAACTCGCATCGGTACTCAAGCTTCGAACGAACAAAGGGTCAGTAGAAAAGCAAAGCATTTTTGTTTCCCTTTACAGCATCCATCTGGCGAATACCACCACGGGCATAGGTCGCCGCAATAAAATTTTTATCCTAGTAACTAGGCTACTTTAAAAATAAGAAACCCAAACAAATAAAACAAAAAAATAAGAAACAGAAAGAACGCTCCGGCGTAGAGGGCGAGGACTCCCTCCCCTCAACGAGGCATCATGCAACCACCACCAAAGAGAGTCAAATAAAATAGACGAGGTCAGCCTCCAACAAAAAGTAGATAGTCCACAAGTCTGTATGCACGAACTCGTCCCAAGTACGAGAGAGATGCGGTAGCGACCCCGCTTATCTCGCTAAAGGGACAAGTAACGTGCGCGAAGATCAGTCAGACTGGGACATTCAACCAGAATGTGCTGAAGAGTCTGGGGGGCACCACCGTCGTCGGAATAAAGTGCAAGTGAGATCTTCATCAAATGGCTGAGAGTACCGTGAGTCTGCCAGAATCGGAGACGACAGAAAGCGACCTGAAGCCGTCCCGACATTGGTGGGTAGGTCCATGGGAACAGTTGAGGCGGAAGAGCACGCAACTTTATGTTCCCCTCAGCCGTCTACCATCTTCTTTGCCAAGCAGCCCGGATTACTACCCTAATAGCTGTTATGTAGTCAGTGTGAAGAAGAACGAAACGCTGGTCCGGGCAGCCAGTCCTAGCGAACTCTTTGGCTTCCTCGGTGTCACGCTCATTCATTGCAATTCCCACATGTCCAAGAACCGAGCGTAAGATAATCTCAACATCTGCCCAGCTCGCGGCAACCGTGGCATCACGGATATCGCAAACCAAGGAATGTGGAGATTCCAGTGCCCCGAAAGCACTCAGGGCGCTTTGTGAGACGCTATAGATCACAATCCGGTCTCTGATGCGAGCACGACGCGTTATCTCCCGTAACGGGCGGTTTATTGCAACCAGTTCAGCCATGAAGACAGACACAGCACATGGAAGAGCACAGTGACTTCAAACAGGGCCGGTAAGGAGTGGAAACCGACCCCTCCTGGGACTTGGAGCCATCCGTGTACACTGACATAGATACAGCGTGAGCTCCAAAGATGTCAAACGCAATACTCCCGGCGGTGTGGAAGCTTTGGGAGCAAAGGGGTCGTGACAAATAGTCGAAGGTGGTACCCTACAGGGTGTTCTGGGCAGAACCAAAGGTGCCACGGGCCCAAGAAATACACCGAGCTCTCGAAAGACAAGACAGTACTATTATTGGCACCTCCAAGGGCTGAACGTCAAGGAACGAAAAATGTCCATGGAGGGTTTTTTAGGAGCCCATCTGGCGACTCTAGGGCAAAGGTCGCTGTAATCATCTTACGAGTATAGTAGCCAAATAATAGCCTAGATTAAAAACGAAAAATAAACAAATAAGCAAAACATCAAAAAACAAAAATAAAAAAAAAACAAGAAGGGAGCACGCTCGTCCTGATACCGGGCCAGGTAACGTGCGCGCAGATCACCCAGACTGGGACATTTAACAAGAATGTGCCGAACAGTCTGGGGGATAACACAGCCGTCGGAGTAAAGTGCAGGCGAAAGTCCAATCAAATGGCGATGTGTCACGCGAGTCTACCCAATTCAAAGACTACAGAAAGCGATCTGAATCCTTGGCGGCATTCGGGTTTAGGTCAATGGGGACAGTCATGGAGCAATGGCACGCAACTTTAAATTCCCCTCGGCGTCTCCCATCTTCTTTACCAAGCAGCCTTGAGGACTACCCTGATGCCCGCCATGTAATCGGTGTGCGAAAGAATGAAACGCTTGTATGGTCGCATAGTCCTCGCATACTCTTTGGCACCCTCATTCCACGTAATTTCCAAATGTTAAGGAACCGTGGCGTCACGGATACCGTAAACCAAGTGGTGTAAAGATTCCAATGCCCCGTGAGCACACAGGGTGTTTTGTGAGTCGCTAAAGATCACAATCCGGCTTCCGAACCGGGCACGACGCGTTCTCCCCAGTACCGAGTCGTGTAATGCAACCAGCTCAGCCGTGAAAGCAGACGTAGCGCCTAGCAGGGCACCGCTGACTTCAATGAGAAGGGAATCAGGGTTGGTAAAAAATCCAAAATTTTGAAAACCTCCAATAAAACGAGCTTTTTTCAAATCTCGGGTTTTTAAAAAAACAAACAAACACTACAAGCATTAGAATAAAATAGAAAAAGAATAGTTATCTCTATTTTTATAATATTAATAATTAATTAGTTTAATAATTATATTAAGGTAAGAACAGATCACAGTAACAGATCACTGATCGAGAATTGTGAGTACCCATGATAGCCATAACTTGTAGAAGGAGAAATGAATTATGAGTCAGTATCAGAATCAGAGAAATAATCTTAATTTGATATATATTTGTTGCAATTATAGACATAAATATACATTTTGAATAAAATAATAAGTAGCGTTCATTTCTTAAGAAAAAAAAGTGTAATTTTGAGAAAAAAACGGGGGTTTTCAAATTTGACTTGAAAAAGCAAAAATAAAAAACCGGCAATAAAACGCGGGTTTTTTAATTTGCCAACCCTGAAAGGGATATGGAGCCATCCGTATACACTAGCGTGGATCCAGCGTGACACGAAGTGTGCTCCAAAAAGGCCGAACAAAAGAGGGGATACAAGAAACCCTAAAGATAAGAATATGGGTGACCTAAGTTAGGCGTAGGTAGAAAACAAGACCAAAGAAACGGTGCTGATCCACCAATTCTAGGCGAGGACCGTTTAGATCGAGGCAGAAGTGCACCACCTTAGCCTTGGCCAAGGAAAACCGAAGCCTGAGCACTTCGGTAATGCAAGGGGTACAGTTCAGTGCCTGTTGGAGTGGACACTCCATAGTTAGCATCTGGGCCGCACCAAATTAGTACACGTAGAGCAGCACCGAGAGCATTTATGCTCTGGGAAAAGAGTTCGACACTGAGGATCCTTCCCTGCGGGACTCCCACTTCCTACCCAATTGGGCCCCGAGAGGGCACCTTCCCCCCCTACCTGTACGCGGAATCGACTATCTTGAAGGAATTAAGAAATGAGTCTGATGGGATACCCTCTACACAGATCTTTTTGAACAAATCTAACAAAGGCCACATTTGCTCAGGTAGGCGTCTAATCATGGCATATGGAACATCGTCCGGACCAGGGCCTCAGCAACCATGCTACGACCAGGCGGAACTTTCCCCTTGTCGAGGTCGGCTGACGGTGGAATGTAGTCAGAAATAACGGTATGCCTCCTATCCAGGTGTAGCTGCACTTTTACCACCTGAAAAAAGATATTTAGCATGCCTGGTATAAATCGCGCATCCTTTGGTAGTGGGGTCGCAAAACCCTTATACCCTGGGAGGGTGGGCAGGGCGGACTTCGCCCAACATGGTCTCCTGTAAAAAGATAGCTAACGGGAAACGAGGGAGAAGAGTCTGCGAAACTCCTCCCAGTTGGCCCGGAGTCCACGGCAATTCCCTCTCCCTGCCTAGCTCGGAGGAGACGCGGAAGACCGTCAGGGGAATGGCTGTACCCTTGCCGAAGGCAGAACTCTGGGACCTGCCGGCTATCAAAAGCGCTGTTGCCTCCGAGGATTTACTGGGGGTAGTTGGGCTCCCCATGCGAGTCTTTGCCTCCCTTCTCGGAATCTTCGGCGGCCGGGGCGACTTCGGAGGCGGGGGGTACCGCGCCTCTGAGTCCCCCCGTCCAGCCTTGGTAGGGGCGTGAGAGCCGAAGCTGGGTTGGTGCTGACCTCCTTTCGGGTGACAGCCGTAGAAACTCATGAAGACGGTTTCACACGACTACCTTGTATGGTTTGCCTCCTGACTCTAACGGATCAGGCGAGGAACGCGACCGTTTTGACTTGCGGGAAATGGTCACACGGAAGGGCGCGAAAAGATCTGATTCTTTTCTTCGCGAAAAGAGATTCGGTCTGCAGCCTGAACGGCGAGGAGCACCTTCTCCAAAAGATAGGAGCAACATTGCTTCGAGGAAGCAGGGTGCTGCTCGCCACAATTCAAACAATTAGCACTGCGCAATACATATTTATTATACAATGCCTCTGAGCAGTTTGCGCAGATTTCGGACTAACACAACTTGATACGTGCAAGTTCGATTTGTATGGCCGAAAGGATGCCAGTGGCAACACATATGCGGGAATGACATGAATGTCTTTGACATGGTAGCGATACCAACTGTTTCACAATGACTCGTTTTTTCATCACACGTTCGACTTTCGCCGCTCCCTGGTCAGCCAGCTGTTCTGTGATGTATTCTAAGGAGTAGTCCAAAAGTTCCCTCGCATAAACCATCCCTTTCACAAAACTCATGGTAGAGTGCGGTGTCACCTGCACAGGCGAACCATCGAGTGTCCGAAGAGCACTCACCATGGCCGCCTGTGCAGGGTCTGCCGCATTCGTTATAAGGGTCGCGTCCGAGAAACGGGAGACCTTCGGTTCTCTACCTAGAACCCTAACTAACGCCTGTCGCTGATGGAGCAGGACACAATAAGGAAACCCTCGCAACCGGCGGGATCGAAGATGCAGGGCGGGCAGCCTCTCAATGATGAGCACGATATCATCGAGGCTCGAGGTTCGTCGTTTTCGTCTTGGTATGTCTCTCTCTAAACAGAGGTGCCTACGGGGCGGACGTGTCAATCCGGCCGGGTCACCTACCGAAACGGTAGATGAGTCGTCTTTTCCCGGGTGCGTTAATCGCCGTGTTCACAACTGTGCATCAACGAACACCGACCCCAAGTTACCCACTAGACCGATCGATCCTCAAGAACTATAGCAAACACTTGAAGAGCCAGTGAGATGGAGACGAGCGGAGGATGGGGGACGCGGTCCTTAATAGATCGTACTAATCTTCGACAGGATTTGAAGATGTCTTGTGGCAGACCCAGAGATAAGCAGCCACAAGCATTACAACCTTACGCACCCGAGAAAGGCTGCAGGAGGGGGGAGGGGGAATTAGCCCATTACACACAGGGAAGGGGTTAAATGGAGCAAAACCGATCTTCCAATTAATCACACCACAACGACCAGGATCCTTCAAGTCTTTGCCTCTTGCGGTGTGCAGGTATTAAATGGCCTGGTTTCAAAGCCACTCTTCTCACACGGCATGAGGTAGCTGGCCAGGCCCTTAAGCCTACACAGAGGGTTAAAGGGAGAGTCGTAGAGAAAAAGAGGAATGTTGAGAGGAAATGAGGAGGAAGCACAACTTCCCACGGCCACGTCAGTGATGCAGCTTCCCTAACTTGCACTCAGGACGGAGGACGCGCGGCTCCTCCAGGTACCAAATGTAACAGGATACACAAGGTACCCCCCTCCGGGGTGAGGGAGAGTAGGAGAATTCGTACATGAAGGAGGAAAATAGAGTCCCGTCATCACAGAGGCCAGAAAGAACACATCTTCGTGCCCTTTGTTGGGGGGGAAGGTGAAGTAGGAGCTCTCCTGCATCCTGCACACCAATTCTATCTAAAGGAACTTTTTTTAGCTGGAATAATCAAGGAAAGAGTTTCAGGTTAGGGAGGTTCACTAAATGGGAGAATAATAAGGAGGCAAAGGTTATTATCATGTGAGGAAGGAAAACACTCCCTTACCATCCTCCACCAATGACCCAGTTCAATCTAGTGGGGGTTAGTAGTGAATGTGAGGTATACTTTATTAAGGAAAGAGGGTAGAAGTAAGGGATGTGTGCTTGCATTATGTGAAACAAACAAGAAAAGGAATGAAGTGGGTGTGGTAAAGTGAATAGAGTGCAATTGGGTGAGATTTTTGGTTGCAAGAGTAAGACGAGTGAGTGTAAAAGGAAGATCGCATAAAAGATAGGTTGAATATGTGTATGGGAGACCGAGGAGTGTGTGCCGTGGGGCCCCTTCTGCCAAGGGACGAATCCTGACTGGACGCGATGCTACAGCATAGCACACCCTATTTGTATGAAGGGTCATAAATGGTGGGGGTATGGGTGGCGGATGGGGAGTATCATTGGAGTTGACGCGCGCCAACACCACTTTTGTGGGAAAGGGTTAAACAGGAGTATTATTATCTTAACTAAGAGGCGAGAACCAACGATTGCATCGCCGCTAGAAAGTATGTGAGGAGAGGTTCGTAAAAAGAGATGAGAGAAAGAGAGATAGAAAAAGAGAGATGAAAAGAGAGAGGGGGGGAGGGGAGGGGAGGGGGGAGGGGAGGGAAGGGGAGGAGGAGGGGAGGGGGAGGGGAGGGGGAGGGGGAGGGGAGGGGGAGGGGGGGAGGGGGAGGGGGGGAGGGGGAGGGGGAGGGGGAGGGGGAAGGGAAGGGGAGGGGAAGGGGAGGGGAAGGGGAAGGGGAGGGGGAAGGGGAGGGGGAGGGGAGATGGGAGGAGAAAGAGAGAATGAAAGAGAGGGGGTAGGAGTTGAGAAGTCTGAGGGTGGCGCTAAAGATGACCGGTAGAGTTCGCTACCTCCAAAGGGCGTTCAAATGCAGGGCAACAACTCTCCCTCACCCAGGGCCGGCCCTGAGGCAAAAGCGAACTAAGCGGTCGCTTAGAGCCCCCACGCCACCAGGGAAGCCCCACGAGCACTTGAAATGTCAAGACGTCATGATAAAAAATTTTAAATGAGATAAAAACATTGAGTAGTAATATAAATGAAATGGCATTACAGAAAAATCAATTTTTATATCATTTGCGGAGTTGGTACAATAATAGGTTAATCCTGCTGTTGACTGTTGCCACTGTGCAACCCGATGCAACGTCATTTGAGTGGTTGACGTTTAATGTCAGATAGGTGGACAAGTCGGCTGTAAAGTCATGTCTCAAAAAAGAAGTTATCCCTCCGGAGCAGAGAAGAGAATGAAGAAGAAAGTAGAGGAAGGAAAAAAATACAACAAGAAAAAGGTAGGTTTGGATGTCCAATGATACAATTTTTCGTGTCATCATTAAAGCCTTCGGTTTAGTTAATGTTCTGGCTAGGGTTGGCTGGATAGCTAACAAGCGCCTGTAGCTAAAGTGCTAATATGCTACCACTCAACAAAAACAAAATGTTACCGGTTAAAATATTAACTGAGTGGTATTTCAGATGTCAACACTGTTCGGTAACTTTATGTGGTAGACTAACGAGACTTGTGGGAACTGACCATTTTCGATGTTAATTAAAGTTGGTGAAATTCAAGCATCTAGTGTGGTTGTGGTGGTGTGAGGGGAGGGGGGGGTGAAATTCTGCTTAGGGCCCCATAAAGGCTTGGGCCGACTCTGCCCTCACCCCTCGTTTGGGTACGGTATTTCCTTGCCCCTTTCGCACCGGAGGACGCTAAAATCAGTGCTACTCACAGTTGTCGTCCACGTCCTTGTCAGGGTCGTCCTCGGAAGGGAAGACGCGCTCGTACTCAAAAGTCAAGGGGCTCGACCCGCCCAAGGGGGCCACCGTTACCCCGTCGGATGCCAGGTCCACGATGTCCCCCAGCACGAATCCGGCAGCCGGGTCCGGCACCCACACACGCTGGGCCGCATCCATCCCCTGAAACCAAGAAAGAAACAGGGATATTAGCGACACATTATTATAATAATTACGTTTTCGGCATATCGTTTTGGCGTGGTTTGTCACTTCATCATCATCATCATCATCATCATTATCATCATCATCATCACTAACTATAATTTAAGAAGGGGAATTTTTGGAGTATTTGAATAATAATTTCATCTTGGTTTGGCTATGACTTCTTGTTTTTATCAAAGTTATTTCTAATAACTCTTTTATAATATCAAGAAACAAAATGGTGAAGTTCAGAAATAAATTTGTACCTGTAAAATTGTGCTTTAGTATATATTTTGAAAGGGGGGAAATTTAGTTTAGAGTTCCTTTTTAAAATTATTATAATTGGCGAAGTTCAGAAAATTTATAAAAATTTAACCATGGCTGCTTTTTTTTAGATTTTAAATTTTAATCTTAGTAGTGAAGCGCAAAGAGTGGCGAAACGATTGCCTGGTTTTCTCAATATTATTTCTGAGACGAATCGAGGGCATCCAAATTGTGTGTCGACTCAGACTGCTCCCCCATCCCACCTCACCCATGCTGCACGGAGGAGAGGGGTCTCCAGAGGCGCGAAGAAA
Organism: Ceratothoa steindachneri; assembly: GCA_963969495.1. Classification (NCBI taxonomy): domain Eukaryota; kingdom Metazoa; phylum Arthropoda; class Malacostraca; order Isopoda; family Cymothoidae; genus Ceratothoa; species Ceratothoa steindachneri. The sequence continues at coordinate 47,841,391 of OZ018328.1, read as the reverse complement.
CCGACGCCGCTGAACGAACCAATCTCTCTGATATCAACAACCGATTGCGACACCTGCATTCCTTCACACACATATCGGAGGGGGAGAGGGCTTGATAAAACAGCCCATACAAAGATAGGAAGGCTGCTCCAACAATAAATTTCATCAATCAAATTCGCTACACAAGGATGAATAACCAGGACATGAGTCTGAACAGAGTAGCCTTGAACAAAGGCTGTTAACCACACAAGTACCTCAATCCCACTTCGTTAAGAATATTGTAATTGATGGCGAGTCTAGGAGTACGATGCTGACACATCGTGGTAATCCCACGAACCTAAGTAAGTGCGCACACGAAGCATCACCTTTCGAATCGCGCAACCATTTATCACGCAAGCCAACCTCAGAACTCCAGCTTGATCTCACTCGTACACCGTCGTCGAATTTTACACACAACTCTGATCATTCAAGCACCCGACGCAGAGCAACACATATTTATTTATTTTTTTTAATTTTGAGAGCACACCTAGCAACTGCCTACTAGGGCAAAAGACGCCGTACTCACATCACAACTAACTATTAGGCTAGATTAAAAAACAAATAACAATATGTAAAACACATAGCAAAGATAAAAAAGACAAAGGCCTTAGGACATGGTAAAAAAAAAAAACATAAAAAAGAAAAAGCAGAAAGGGAACAAGGAAGCACGCTCCGGAGTCGGGGGTAGGCCCGCCTCCATCAGGCGCAAGAACATGCGACCTACAAAAAAACAGTCAAATAAAGTGAAGGACGCCTGCGTCCTCCAAAAAGTCGTGTAGTCCACAAGTCTGTGTGAACAAACCAGTTCCGAGTACAAGGTAGAAGCGGTAGCGACACCGCTCGGCCTGGTACCAGGACATGTAACGTGCACGAAGATCACCCAGAGTGGCACATTCAACAAGAATGTGCCGATCAGTCTGGGAAACAACGCAGTCGTCACAATAAGGCGCAGGTGAGCGCTCCATTAAATAGCGGTGTGTCCCGCGTGTGTGTCCAATTCGGAGACGACAGAAAGCGACCTGAAGCCGTGGCGGCATTGGGGGGTAGGTCAATGGGAACAGTCGCGGGGCAATATCACGCAACTTTAGGTCCTCCTCGACCGTCTCCCATCTTCTTTGCCAAGCAACCCGAAGAGCTGCCCGTATTCCTACAATGCAATCGGTGTAAAGAAGAGCGAAACGCTGGTCTGGTCAGGGAGGTACCGGGCTCGCGCGTACAAGCGAATAATGAACTGCGCACGGCACATAGAGAGTGGCATCTAACCGGCATCGACAAGTAGGATCTCAATGGGGGACGTGGGAAAGGCGCCGATCGACAGGCGATGGCCGGGGTGGTGGATCGAGTACACCTTCCACAATACATGCGGGGCTGCGGATGCATAAAACTCGCATTCGTAGTCGAGCTTCGAACGAACAAATGATCGATAAAAAAGTAAGGCAGTAGCCCTATCAGAGCCCTAGGCACTTAACTTCACGGAACGACGAATATCCATGGCGCGGGTACAAGAGACCCTAGGGCTGTTAATATGAGACGCCCAGGTGAGGCGTCGGTCGAATACAAGACCAAGGAAACGGTGCGATTCAACCACTTCCAGGCGTAACCCATTAAGAAACAAGTATGGGTCAGGGTGGAGCCGTGGATGGCGGCAGAAGTGCACCAACTTAGTCTTGGCCAAAGAAAACCGAAACCTGTGCGCTTCGGCATAGCGAGAGACGCGGTTCAATGCCTGTTGGAGTCGACGCTCCAGAGTTGGTATCTGGGCCGCGCCAAAAGAGATCGAAAGGTCGTCCACGTAGAGCATAGCGAGAATATCTTCTGGCAGCACCGAGGTGATGCCGTTGATGCTCAGGGCAAAGAATGTGACACTGAGGACACTTCCCTGCGGGACACCCTCTTCCTGCTCCTTTCTGCCAGAGAGGGCTCCCCCCACCCGTACGCGGAATCGACGATCTCGCAAAAATTCAGATATAAACATTGGGAGGCGTACCCTCGCCCCCATCGTGTGGAGAGTCCCCATGATACCGTATCGCCATGCGGTATCATAGGACTTCTCCAGATCGAAAAACACCGTGGCTTAGTGCTGTCTACGGAGGAAAGCCTCGCAGACGGCATTTTCCAGTCGGAGCAGAGCATCCGACGTGGTGGAACTTGCGGAAGTCGCACTGTGCACAAGACAGATGGCCTCCGCTGTCCAGGAAAAAGGCTAATCTAACATTTACCAATATCTCCATCAACTTGCACACGCAAGAGGTTAGAGAGATTGGGCGGAAACCGGTCGGAGTGGAGTGATCTCTCCCCGGTTTGCGAAAGGCGAGCACAGTAGCGATTCGCCAGGAGTCTGGGAGAAGACCCTCCACCCAGATCCTGTTGAACAAATCTAACAGAAAAGCCATACCTCGCTCACCCAGGTGTCAAAGCATGGCGTACGGGACATCGTCCGGACCATAGGCGGTGTCCGCGCACGAAGCGAGAGCGGAGCGCAACTCACTCACAGTAAACCTGACGTTGAAGGGTTCTCCGCCTCTGGAGGTAAAGTCCAGCCGGCGGCCTTCCGCGACATCACGACGTGCATTGAATGCTGGCGGAGCAGCATCACGGCTAGAGAATGCGGAGAAAGCGGTCGCTAAGGATTCCGCCACGGACGCGGGGTCCGAGATTGCAGTCCCATTCTCCTGGAGAACGGGAGGGGGGGTCCTGCGAGAACTTGCCCCGAATCCTTTTGACTCGCTTCCACACCTCTGCTAAAGGGGTCTTCCCGTTACGTGAAGACACGTATGCCCGCCAAGAAGAGCGGCGGGCGTGCTTCGAAATATACCGGAACCTAGCGCTAGCCCGACGAAATTCAGCAACAGTGAAATCGTTCGGGCAGCGCTTATAGCGCATGTAGGCATAACGCTTCTGTTTGAGGGCCGTCTCACACTCGGCTGACCACCATGGGAGTGGTCGGCGTGCAAAACGGCCAGACGTCTTAGGAATAGTAGTCAGGCCCACGGCGATGAGGTTGCCGGAGAACTCAACGACCTCATCTACCGACCTAAACTCCTCGACTGAGATAGAGAATTCAGTCATTTCCTGAAATGCAGGCCACCGCGCCCGCGCCAAGCACCACCGAGGTGGGCTCTCAGGCGGCAGTTGCCCTGAAAATGATATTTGAATGGGAAAGTTTTCACTACCATGGAAGTCATTGACCACCCCCCAATCAAAATCAGGCTGTGCATCCGAAGAGCACAAAGATAGGTCAAGGCAAGAAAATGAAGCGGTTCTCGGACAGTGATGCGTAAACTCATCCACGTTTAGGACACCTATCTCAAGCTCTCCATTCAGATCTCCAAGCAAGAGAAAGGGCCTCGGCAACCGTGCCACGACGCTGCGGAAGTCCCCCGCGTCGAAGTCAGCTGACGGTGGAATGTACGCAGAAATGATAGTATACCTCCTATCCAGGTGCAGCTGCACAGCCACTGCCTAAAAGGAGGTATCTAAAGAGAAAGGAAGAACTGAGACATCATGCCGGGTGTAAACCGCGCATCCCCCAGCCAGGCCATCTCGTGGTGGTGGGGTCGCAAGACTCTTATACCCCGGGAGGGGAAGGGGGCAGGGGGCACGCGCCTAGCATGGTATCCTGCAGAAAGATAGCTAACGGGGAACGGGACGAGACGAGCCTCCGCAGCTCCTCCCAGTTGGCCCGGAGTCCACGGCAATTCCATTGAAGGAATATGCCCTCCAGGCCTAGCTCGGAGCTCAGTAATCAAAGTTTGTTGTCACTAGAGTTCTTTTTTAGAGTCAGCATTTTAGAGACATTGACGTATTCTATTCCCACTAAGTTCTATAAATCTACCCATTGACTCGACAGACCCGTCGATGTCATGGTATCTTAAAGCACCATATAACCACACACCTCTAGTCCCGCCCCTCACTCCTGAAATCCTGACACGCTCAACTCCTGGCAATTCAACCCTTGAAGAAACCCCTTCCACCAATAGCAAGATATTCCCGTCAACCCCCAAATGAAATCAACCCACTAACGCAGAAACCTGGAGAGGTCTGAGTCCACCTTCCACCTACTACAAACCACCATTAACCCCCGCCCGTTAGTAGAGGCTTCGAAACATATGTTCTTCGAAAGCATAAGACATATTAAGTTAACTGTCAGAATTTTCTCTTTACTCATTTGAAATGCTTCTTCGCCTTCACCCAAACTCTGGACTCGTGTAGTCGTAGAAAAATTGGAGACGGAAAATTAGTAAAGACCTTGCGAATATCTTTATAGACCTTAAGGTCCCGCAAATTATAGGGAACCAACTCGCGCACTTTCTTGAGAACATTCACACCTTAGCTAAAGAAAATCAATAAGACTCATCACGGTCGCTCTTGCTCCAGGAAAAAGTTAAGCGCCCCCCTCAAAGAACCCCCTCCATAAATTATTATTTCACAACCTCTCCTTTGACTTAACTACATAGACCGCGAATAGATGACACATACATTAGAACACATAAACCAACAAACCTGGGTTAAACGAGAGTCTGGGGAGGCTGATTTTAATGGAAAACTACTAAAGGACTTTTAGGAACTGCCATCACCGAGAACATGCACAAAACCCAACTTAAAGTACCAGTTGTGGTCAACGATGATTAGCTTCAAATAAAACACCTCATGAACGACTTAGTCAATCACACCATTTTAAACCTCCAGCGGGGTTCTCATGAACATGAGTAATCTTACTCACACCTTAAGAGTAACAAAGAGTGACCCGTGCCCAATAGATTTAACCAAAAAACATCACCTCCCGCCTGTGAATTTACGGAGTACTCATCAAGCCTATCAGTTTCAATCCCTATCGGCCCAACTATCTGGAAATCTTTCCCAAGATCTACCCTGGCTTGCTTAAACTGCCCTTCAAATCATAACACCCTCCTACTCCCAATTATTAGCTAATCCCCCCCTCCCTGGTTGCTCTATTGAAACCGAGGCAACCAAGGTTGATGACTCCCTACGTATGAATCCAAATGACCACCAAAATAAAAACCTACCCACTTGTTTAAATCGAGCCCCTAGATTTGTCGCTTTGGCCTGTGACTGTTCACCCATTTCCAACCTTAGAATTGGGAAAGGAAGATATGAAAATCCTTAAATGACCAACAAAATAGGCTCCTGAGCATAATACGACCCATCCCATGCTCCACCACGGCAATAGTCGTTGCATATTTCATTCTACCCATACTCATAATAATAGTCATTTATCAAAAAACACGTTTGAATCAAACTCTATGCCCAGCATCGAATATTCGAAACAACCTTCGCTATGCAAGATCCTTAGTATATGATTTTTCGCAAGTTCGCCTTCCTGAAATCCCCGAACATCTTCGGCAAACCGAACAGAGCATTCGAGCTTCTCGTATTCCAAATCGACCTCAAATATCATTTTCAGGGGCTCTAAACCCCATTACCGAAACTTAAGCTTATCAATGAAAAGCAAAGCCCCTTACTCAAATATTATACGAGGGGCGGTCAATAGGTTTAGCGAATCGGTAGGGCAAAACAGAGGAAGGGGGATGGCTGTTTGTGGGGGTGTTAGGACAGGTTATGACAATTTAGGACCTGCAGCCGCACGCTCCTACCTCGTCTATTTAAGAAGCAGTAGCTGATCGCAAATCGTCAGTCACAAATTTGTCAACAATGGAGGAGGTTGAGCACCGCGCAGTGTTCAAATTTTTGACCAAGGAAGGCAAGAATGAAAAAGAGATCCATGAACGCATAGGTGCAGTGTACATCGACACCGCCCATTCCTATGCAACCATTGCTCGCTGGAATAGGGAGTTCCGCCGTGTTCGTGAGTCCCTTGAAGATGACGCCCGTCAGACGTGACCAACGAGGACAATATGGCCCGTGTGGAGAGGATAATCCTCGAAAATCGACGGGTGAAGGTCGAAGAAATCGAGCGAGAACTTGGAATATCACATGGAAGTGTTATCAACATCACCCACGACAATTTGGCCATGACCAAGGTCTCTGCCCGTTGGGTCCCTAGAAACTCACGCCCCATGATCGACTTCAACGTCGTCAAAGTCCACAAGGCCAGAGTTGCACAAGCTGCCCTGCGCGAGTGCGGATTCGAGGAGCTTAACCATCCCCCCTACAGTCCAGATCTGGCTCCCAGCGACTACTTTTTATTCCGCCAGCTCAAGGCTGCACTGCGTGGACGCCGGTTTGGGGACGATGAAGATGTCCAGCTCGCCGTCCAGGAGTGGATTGAACAGCAGTCGTGAGATTTCTGGTTGTCGGGAATTCGAAGCCTCAGGGACAAGTGGCGCAAGTGCATTGAAGTCGAGGGTAGTTATATTGAAAAATAATAAAACACTTTTCCTCATATCTCGTTTCCTTATATCCGAATTGCAAAACTTATTGACCCCCCCTCGTATAAACAGCTATTTGTTAAATATTTTACTCCTAAATGTATCAGCTTGTTTCATTAATTTGTCCAATAGCTGCAAAGTTGAGTGCTATTGACTAGCCGCTTGTAAAATATTTTTGTTAATCATAGGATAAAGAATTTTGTATTATTAAATCAATAATATTGAAGTGGGACGCAAAGCAAAGAATCCGTTTCCACACTTCTTTTGGAAAGGGACAAGTGTTAAGTGCCTTAACATTAAAGTAACTATGGAATAGTTAAATAAAACGGGAAACCCGCCTCTCACTTTCATACTTAGGAAACACACATATGCATAAAATTAGATAGATACTTTGATAGATAATAGATAGACCAATAGATTTGAATTAAAGGCTCAGCATTTCGCAGAAATTTACAATATAGTTCAACGCTCAACTGTTCTTTGTATCCAACTCTCTCATCTGCTGACCAAATTATATAAATGTTTTTTTTTTCTAGAGATAGAGAGAGAGAGATAAAGAGGGAGTAAAAGAGAAATAAAATAGTAGCCATCTGGCGACTGCCTACAAGGGCATGAGTCGCTGTAATTAATTCCAAGCCTAATACTAGGCTATCAATCAATCAATCTCCTATAGCACCCACAGGATGCAAAGGGCCGTACTAAACTCTCTCCACCGGTACTTATCCTGAGCCATCTCCTCCAATTCGTCATCTGAACTATCTCCTGCTTCTCTATTCATCGTCCTTATCCATGTTTCCTTCGGTCTACCTCTTCCCTTCTTCCAGCTGCCTCCTACTTTGGTGCATACTGCACATATCATCCATCTCGTCTGTAAATATGCCCCATCCATTTCCATCTCGTCTGTAAATATGCCCCATCCATTTCCATCTCGTCTGTAAATATGCCCCATCCATTTCCATCTCGTCTGTAAATATGCCCCATCCATTTCCATCTCGTCTGTAAATATGCCCCATCCATTTCCATCTCGTCTGTAAATATGCCCCATCCATTTCCATCGCGAGAATCTCACATACTCGTCTACTAGGCTATATTAAAATAAAAAGTCAAAGAACAAAGCTAGAATCAAACCCAAAACGAACAAAACCAACAATAGGAAGGGAGCATGTCCACAAGTACGTGCCCAACAGTACGGGGGGCAACGCAGTCGTCGCAATAAAGTGCAAGCGAGCGCTCCATGAAAGGGGGGCTGCGTCCCGCGAGTGTGGCCAATTCGGGGACGACAAAAATCAACCTGAAGCCGTCGCGGCATTGGCGGGAAGGTCCGTGGGAACAGTCGTGGCGCAATGGCCCGTAACTTTTAGTTGCTCTCGGCAGTCTCCCATCTTCTTTGCCAGGCATTCCTGATTTCTGCCATGTAGTCGAGGTGAGGAAGAGTAAAATGCTAGTACGGTCGTTCAGTCCTCACAGACACTTTGGTGCCCTCGTCGGAGCTTTCATTCACCGCAATTCCCACGCGAAGATCACCGACTTGCCGTGGTTCGGCTTGGCCGGCGAGCCGACCCCCATCAGGAAAGAGAGGTAGGAAGCAAGCCGACCACATTTAAACTCGAAATTTAGGTTTCCAGGACTATAGTGGGCACGGACCGATGGGCCTTGCTATCCATTGCACCCTTAAGTGGGGTTAGCCCTATCGGGACCACGACGTAATCGATCTTGGGCAGCCGGCCTGACCTCTGGACAGTCTACTGTTACAAGTCACCAAAGGGTGGCCAAAAGAAGGGGGTAAGGGGGGAAACCCAAGAACCCTTGAACAAAAGAGAGGGAGAAGCGCCTTCTCCGCTGGAAGTTTGGAGGAGCCCCAAGGAAAGCAAAGGGATTTTTTTTCTTAAGAGCTCATCTGGCGACTGCCTCCTTGGGCATAAGTCACCGTATTCAACATCGCCTAAAATTAGGCATCTTTAAAATAAGATGCAAAAAAACAACAAAAAAACATCAATAAAAATAAAACAAAGGAAAAAGGCAATAAGCAGGAAGCAAGCTCCGGCGTTGGGGAGGTCCGCCTCCCCCCGGCGCAGGAAAGTGCGACCTACTAAAATAACAAAAAAAAAAAACAACTAGTTAAATAAAGGGGGGAAGGCCGGCCTCCCCCCAAAAGCCTATAAGTCCACCAGTCAATGTGCATGAACTCGTCCCGAATACAAGGGACAGGTGGTAGCGACCACGCCCATCCCGGTACCGGGCCAGGTAACGTGCGTGGAGATCGCCCAGAATGGGACATTTAACAAGAATGTGCCGAACAGCCTGAGGGACAACGCTGTCTTCACAGTAGGGCGCTGGGAAAGCAAGGGGAGGGCCACATCCTTTTTATAGGTGGAGCTGTCCGAGGGTGGCTCTAAAGATGGCAAAGGGTAAGCTCCTTTGCCGCATGAAATGGTGAGAGGGGACCCTGTCCACCGGTCCAAGGTGCCTCTTGTTTACCGCGTTCTCCCCGATACCTAGGGAGGGAGAGGCCGCAATCGGAGGAGGATCTCCATCAGGCTGTGGTCGTCCAATTCTTTCCTTCTGTTGTCCATAGTAAAAGTTAAATAAAGAGACGAAAGTAAAAGATACTGTGACCCCCAATGCCTTGGGAGGTTAAGGGCAAAGTCCCCAGAATGTTATCATTTATATATACTCAGCCCACGAGTTCCGAGTTCAAATGGGCCTTGACAATTCGGCCTGCCAGTTAGGCAAAGCCGTCGTCGAGCTTTAACTATAAAGGAGGGGGCCGGCGTAGCCACCTTATGTGTGTACTGGAAGGTGAACATAGTCGACGGCCAAACAGACCCGAAGCCTAATACTTGCCTTAGGCAGAGAGATGTCTGCCATGGCAGCAGGTAGTGACCTCAAGGTATGCACTTTCACTCCTCGACTAAGGTTCCATAAGAGGATGAAAGTGCGCCGGGTAGACAAAACCTTAGTGAATAGGAGTTTCCTAGCCCTATAACCAAAGGGCTTAGTGTATGACTGGCGTCTCTCGGTGGCATAGGCACCGTCGAAGTCAGATGCGAATGCAGTGAGATCTGTTGGCGACTGAGGGAGGCACCGGGCTCGCGCGTACAGGCAAATGATGCACTGTACATGGCCTAGAGCGAGTGGCATCTCCCCAGCATCGACTAGTAGGCTCTCAATGGGGAAAGTGCGGAAAGCACCGGTCGCCAGGCGAAGGCCGGTTTGATGGATCGAGTCCACCTTCCGCAAGAGAGGCTCGGCTGCGGATGCATAAAACTCACATCCGTAGTCAAACTTTAAACGAAAAAGGATCGATAGAGCAATAGGGGGATAACCATATCAGCACCCCAGGTGCTGAACGTCACGAAATGAAGAATGTCCATGGCATGGGGTACAAGAGACCGACGCTTCCCAGGTGAGGCGTCAGTCGAAAACAAGACCGAGGAAACGGTGCAAATCCACCACTTCCAGGGAAACCTCGTTTAGGAACAAGTCCGGGTCGGGATAGAGCCATGGATGGCGGCAGAAGTGCGCCACCTTAGTTTTGGCCAATGAAATACGAAGCCTGTGCGCTTCGGCATAGCGAGAGACGCGGTTCAATGCCTGTTGGAGTCGACGCTCCAGAGTTAGCATCTGGGCAGCGCCAAAAGAGATCGTAAGGTCGTTCACGTAGAGCATAGCGAGAACATCTTCCGGCAGCACCGAGCCGATGCCGTTGATGCTCAGGTCAAAGAGTGCGTCACTGGGGACACTTTAATGCGAGAGACATTGCCCATGATCCATTGGGCCAGAGAGGGCTCCCCCCCCGCCCGTACGCGGAATCGACGATCTCGCAAAAATTCAGATATAAAGATTGAGAGGCGTCCCCTCGCCCCCATCTCTAGGAGTGTCTCCATGATACCGTATCGCGATGCGGTATCATAGGCCTTCTCCAGATCGAAAAACACCGTGGCGTATTGCTGTCTACGAAGGAAGGCCTCGCAGACGGCATTTTCCAGTCGGAGCGGAGCATCCGACGTGGAGGGAAACTTGCGGAAGCCCCACTGTGCAGAAGACAGATGGCCTCCGCTGTCCAGGAAATAGGCTAATCTAACATTTACCAATTTCTCCATCAGTTGCACACGCAGGAGGTTAGAGAGATTGGGCTGAAACCAGCCGGGGTAGAGTGATCCCCCCCCCCCACCTAGTATGTGAAAAGCGAGCACAGTAGCGATTCGCCAGGGATCTGGAAGGATACCTTCTACCCAGAACCTGTTGAACAAATCAAGGAGAAGGGCCATACCTCGCTCACCCAGGTGTCGAAGCATGGCGTACGGGACATCGTCCGGACCAGACGCTGTATCCGGCCAAATGTAACAGGAGGGGGGGGGGGGGGGAGCCCATCTGGCGACTGCTGGCTTGGGCATAAGTCGCCGTATAAGACACACTCTACTACTAGGCTATATTAAAAAAAATAAATAAAAATATGTAAATAAAAATAACGCTAAAATGGCCAAGGACTAAAAAAAATAACAAGACAACAAAGCAAAATAGTAAGAACTAGGCGCGCTCCGGCGTCGGTGGTAGGCCCGCCTCCCCCCGGCGCAGGAACATGAAACCTACAAAAAAACAACAGTCAAATAAAGGGGGAGGAGGCCAGCCTCCTCCAAAAAGTCGTAAAGTCGCCACACAGGGTACCTATCCCAATGCAAGTGAGAGAGAGAGAGAGAGAGAGAGAGGGAGCGAGAGGGAGAGAGAGGGAGCGAGAGGGGGAGAGGGAGAGAGGGAGAGAGGGAGAGATGGAGAGAGGGAGGGAGAGGTAAAGAGTAAAAGAGAGAACTAAAGAGAAAAGAAAAACAGAAATCAGAGAAAATAAGAGAAAAGGAGAAATAGAAACAGATAGGAGAAAAACTGAGAAAGGAGAAAATGAAGGCAAGAGAAAAGAAAGAAAATGAGAACGTAAAAGAAAAAAGAGCCAGACAGACAGAAATAGAGAAAGAGAAAATGAGAGAAGTGTAAAAAAAGCAAATGAGGTAGATAAAAAAATAGAAACAAGAAAAAGTGAGAGTGAGAAACGTACAAAAGAGATAAAGAGAGAGAGAGAGAGAGAGAGAGAGAGAGAGAGAGAGAGAGAGAGAGAGAGAGAGAGAGAGAGAGAAACAGACAAACCGAGACAGAGCAAGACAAATTGAGCGAGAAAGAGAGAGAGCAAGACAGGTGTGGCGCTTCCGCGCCAGCCACCGGAAAGGTCTTTCACCGCCGCGCGGCTGAGGCTGATGGAAGCCCCTCAACCTCAAACGCCGCCCCGCCCCCAACCCCCCAACCCCCCTGAGTGTGGACGAGCCCTGAAGGTCACCCGGTGGCGTTGCACACAAGTATGGGTGGAGCCGTCAAAGACTACTGCCCCGTCCTCCTACGGATGCGAGTCGAGTTCGAGGGTATCGCGTGAACCCATCGAAGCGCGCGAGCAAGGGATTGAGCCAATACCAAGAAGCGACAACCAACAGGGGCATCTCCACCCGATAGTTTGTGAGAAGAGAGCTCTGCAAAGTGGGCACGATGGGAGTGAATATGTATGGGAGATATGTATATAGCCCAAGATCCACCTACCGGGAGGGCTCGCAATCCCTCAGGTGACGGTGTCGCGTGTTCACTCATGCCGACACCTGCGGCTGTGTGCATTAGTGCATCCGTCTTCATTTTTTGGCCCTACACTAAACGCTTCATGAGGAAAAATATCGTTATGTGTATGTTATATCTTTTATCCGGTGGAGGCCAATCGGTAATTTTTCAGGCCTATTTATCTATCGTTTTGGAATATTACAACATGGTTTCTTAGGGCTCCCACGTATCCAAGTGGCTGATTTTCTGTCGCCCCAATTAATCCCCATCATAATGCGTTCGTGTGCTGTGTCGTCATAAGTTTTAATGTTTTTTGACCACGTTCCGAGTTTCAGCTTCATACGAGGGGGTCGTGAAAATAGGGGGTCGTGAAAATAGGGGGTCGTGAAAATAGGGGGTAACAAAATTAAAACGAAAAGAATAAATTTTATTTTTCAGCATAAACTCCCTTGAGGTCAAAACACCTTTGGAAGCGATGATATCATCCATTTAAACCATTTCTATAAAACTGACCACTCAGAGAATTAATCCAAGTTAAAATAAATTAAGTTCACTTTGTCAAAAAGAAGTGGAATGAGCGGGGGGGGTGGGGTGATGAAATGGGGCTCTTCTGTGAAGTTCACCGAGGGATTTCTCCGTTATAGCCTTGTGAAGTTTTCTCACAACGCTTTCGTAAATGGTAGCATGGATGGTTCTTCACTCTTCTAGAAAATCAACAAGTATCACATCTTCGGCAAATAAAAATAACTGTCTTCCTGACTTTGGTTAGCATGCAGTGGAAGAGGACCCATCAAACCATTGTTTAGACTGATCTTTGTCTCCGAATCATAGTGGTAAATCAAAAGTACCATACCCGGTTAGACTTCTATGCAAAAAAATCATCGGGATCTTCGTCCCATTTGTTCGAAATTTGCATTGCAAGGTCCACCCTCATCTTTGCGCAACAATTTTAGCACCCATAGAGATTAAAAAAAAAAAAAAACCTGCCAATATGTTTATGTGCATGCTATCATTTCCACTGTTAATCGACGCTCCTCTTCAATTAGTACCCGCACACGATGAACTTTTCTTCCTTTACACGGCCTGGCACTACGAATGTCGCCTTCAACCTCCATTCTTGCATCCGCAAAGCAATTTATCCATTTATAAACAATAGGCTTTCGGGAGTCAGTGTTTCCATTAACTTTTATTAATGCATCAATAATTTCCCTTCAGCCAACTAAGCTTTACGAGAAATTTGATGTTTGTCCGTGCTTCAACTTGGAAGGAATCCATAGTATCACTGCGAGGTCCAAATTTAAAGTGTTGACATGCCATTCAAAAATGAAGTAAAGTAATTTCTGTGTAGGTGACTAAATAGCACGCAAAGCTAGGAGTTTAAATGTGTAAATAGAATTTTCAGCGGCTATCCCATTTTCTTGTAACATTTGTTTTCTACGAACTTTGTAAAGACTCCTCGTAGGTTATATGTAGTTGGGATTATGCACTGCTTGTAGACTTCTTTTCTTTTCAGGCACATGGGGATTTTGTTTTTCAAGATAATGTTAACCTTTCCAGATCCTTCCAGCCTATGGCGATTTTGCGTTGGATTTCTTGATCTCCCGGTGACATTGTAATTAATCTGTTGAAAAAAAAATAGATATATTTATCTACCATTTCAATTTGCTAGTTGTCAATTGTAATGTCTATCATGTCGACCTCTGGTTGTTTGTCATGACTATTTTTTTTACTAAGATTTATTATTTAGGCCGACTCTTTTGCTCTCATGGCTAAGTTCATGAAGCATTGTTTGAATCTCTTCTAGGTTATCATCTATGAGTACAATATCATCTTCTATGGTGATTGAGGCAATCCCCATCGATCTTTATGTCTTTGTTTTGCCAGTTTATCTTCCTGAAGATTTCTTCTAGACAGGACGTAAACAATTTGAGAGAAAAAATATCTTCCTCTTCTTGGACCTTTATGTAATTGAAAATGTCTGCATCCTTTTACAATCTAATGTAGGATTTACACTTTCGGTATGGGTTCTACGATATTTGTGTAGACCGGACCTATACGTTCATTCTTCAAGGTTGTTATGATCCCTGGGGTTTCTATTAAATCAAACGCTTTCTGGCAATCTACAAATACCGAGTATAGAGGGCTATTGTACTATGAAGTTTTCTCACTGTGAGAGTATGTATCACAGTTTCACTTCTTCCACTTTCATCACTTTCTTTACACACCTCCCTTTACAAACTTCCACGCGGATGAACCCTCGTTAGTTTTCGCTTTAAGTTTTGAGAAAAAAATACATCCCTAAAACATTTTTTTTTTTTAATTTTAAGATCTCATCTGGCGACTGCCTCTTTGGGCATTAGTCGCCGTATTAAAAACTGGCCTAGTTCTAGGCTACTTTAAAATAAAATTAGGATAAAAAACAACCCCCCCCCCAAAAAAAAAACGGGAAAGGGAAGTGAGCAGTAAGCAAGCTCCTGCGTCGGGGGGAGGTCCCCCCAACGCAGGAGCGTGTGACCTATAAGAGGAAAAAAACAAAAAACAGAACAAAACAAAAAAACCCTGCTCAAATAATAGGAAGAAGGCCGGCCTCCCCCAAAAAGTCAACAAGTCCACCAGTCAATGTGCACGAAGTCGACCCGGGTACAAGGGACAGGAGGCAGCGACCCACCCATCCCGGTACCGGGACAGGCAACGTGCGCAAAGATCGCCCAGAATGGAACATTCGACAAGAATGTGCCGAACAGTCTCGGGGACAACGCAGTCTTCACAGTAGGGCGCAGGCCAGCGCTCTATCAAATGGCGGGGCACCCGCGAGTGTGTCCAATTCGGAGACGACAGAAAGCAACCTGAAGCCCTCGCGGCATTGAGGGGTAGGTCCATGGGAACAGTCACGGCGCAATGGCACGCAACCTTAAGTTCCCTTCGACCGTCTCCCATCTTCTTTGCCAAGCAGTCCAAAGAGCTGCCCGTATTCATGCCATGTAGTCGGTGTGAGGAAGAGCGAAACGCTGGTCCGGTCGCAGAGTCCTCGCGGACTCTTTGGCACTCTCATTGGCGCGCTCATTCCCCGCAGAAGATAATCTCGACATCCGCCCGGCTTGCCAAAACCGTGGCGTCACGGATATCGCGAGCCAGGGGATGCAGAGATTCCAATGCTCCGAGAGCACTCAGGGCGCTTTGTGAGTCGCTATAGATCACAATCCGGTCTCCGAACCGGGAACGTCGCGTAATCTCCCATACCGAGTGGTGTATTGCAAAAAGCGCGGCCCTGAAGACAGATGCAGCGCCTGGCAGAGCCCCGCTGACTTCAAACAGAGGGAATACCGCGTGGAAGCCGACCCCCTTTCGGGACTTGGAGCCATCCGTATACACTGGCACGGTTCCAGCGCGACACGAGGTGTGCTCCAAAAAGGTCGAACGCAATACTCCCGGCGCTCTACACGCTTTGGGAGCAGAGGCGTGGCAACAGATAGCCAAAGGTGGTACCCTCCAGGGTGGCGTCCTGGGCAGAACCAGGGAAGTCACCGGCCCAAGAGCCATGCCTAGCTCAGGAAGGAGTTTCCTAGCCCTAAACCCAAAGTGCTTAGGGTATGACTGGCGTCTCTTGGCGGCATAGGCACCGGAATCAGCTGCGGATGCAGTGAGAGCTGTTGGCGACGGAGGAAGGTGCCGGGCTCGGGCGTACAGGCGAATAATGCACTGTGCACGGCGTAGAGCGAGTGGCATCTCCCCAGCATCGACAAGTAGTCTCTCAATGGGCTAAGTGCGGAAGGCACCGGTCGCCAGGCGAAGGCCGGTGTGATGGATCGATTCCACCTTCCGCAATACACGCTCAGCTGCGGATATATAAAACTCGCATCCGTAGTCGAGCTTCGAACCAACAAAGGATCGATAAAAAAGTAAGGCTGAGCCCTATCAGCGCCCCAAGCACTGAACGTCACGGAACGAAGAATATCTATGGCGCGGGTACGAGACCCTAGGCTGCGATTCAACGACTTCAAGGTGCACCCCATTAAGAAACAAATCTGGGTCAGGGTGGAGCCGTGGATGGCGACAGAAGTGCACCACCTTAGTCTTGGTTAAGGAAAACCCAAACCTGTGCACTTCGGCATAGCGGGAGACGCGGTTCCAATGCCTGTTGGAGTTGACGCACCAGGGTTGGCATCTGGGCCGCGCCAAAAGAGATCAAAAGGTCGTCCACGTAGAGCGTAGCGAGAACATCTTCCAGCAGCACCGAGGTGATGAGGT
Organism: Ceratothoa steindachneri; assembly: GCA_963969495.1. Lineage (NCBI taxonomy): Eukaryota > Metazoa > Arthropoda > Malacostraca > Isopoda > Cymothoidae > Ceratothoa > Ceratothoa steindachneri. The sequence goes on along the minus strand of OZ018328.1, from coordinate 47,825,183 downwards.
TGATGCTCAGGGCAAAGAGTGTGAGAGTGAGGACACTCCCCTGCTCCATTGGGCCGGATAGCCCCCCCCCCTCCACCCGTACGCGCAATCGACAATCTCGGAAAAAATAAGATATAAAGATTGGGAGGAATTAAAGAATTTCGTTGCATGTTCAACATTTTTAACTACTTTTAGAAAAAGACTCTTGCGGTGATCCTGTAGGCGATTGATATGTTTATTTAATTGATCAGCCTCTCAACAGTTAAGCATTCTCCTGGAGGCGATTGATATATATTTAATCGATCAACCTCTCAACATTTTAGCATTCTATTCATTCGAAAGAATTATGACTTGAATATCTGGCATTGGGCGTGGGACTAACATCCTCATTGCCATTCGTGAAAACTGTTGCGAAATAGTCAATTAATGTACAGCTTCCCAAATTAATAACGTCATTTTTTTCAAAATGTTTAGGACAAAGGTAAGTTAAATAGGATATCCTTTGTGTTCTATAAATCCTAGAATTGTTTTGGATGAGTGCTTCTAGGCTTTTGCAGTTTTGTGGCCAAGTGGCCAATAATATTTTTCATAACACGTTAGATCGGAAAATTAATTATTAGTATAAAAATAAAAGAAGCCAAATGTTAATGCGAATATTTTTGTGATATCAATAATTGAAACAAATATAACTCACCGGGCGAAAAATTAATCACCTGGACGGGAGCGTAGCTAATATTGTGTAATACCTCCACGAGCCTGAATAACAGCTTGCGATTGAGGTGGCATGGGATTGGATGAGGTTCTAGATGTAAGAGACATCAATGTTCAGTCACTCTTGCATCAAAGAATTGTGCACTTCGGCAGGTGTTGTTCGAGGTAGTCCCATACATTTTCGATGGGGTTCAGATCCGGTGATTTTGCGGGCCAATTCAGATGTATGATCGTTTTAGAATGTTCATCATGCAAGTTAGTCCCAGTTCTAGACTTTGCGAATGCGGGAGTTGTCATATTTAAGGACAAGGATTGGAATGTTGTTAAGTTCAGCGTTAAGGTGAAGGGCAAACGGTACAACCTGGTCGTTTAGCAGCTCGATGTTGAATACTGGTCCAAATTGTTTTTCACCTGAACCAAAAGACCCATTTCTGGATAATTAAAACACCCCCAGTACATCACAGATTCGTTTAGTTTGAACTGCCCCCTGCACGCAATCTTCTTTGAAGGCCTCATGAAGTCTAACGATGAACACGACGCTGGGCATCATTCACAGACATGGCTGAAACGCGATTCGTCTGAACACATAAACGCGTTTCTAGTCCTCCACGGTCCACCGTTTGTGTCTTCTCGCCCAATGTAGACGGGTAATTTTGTGAATAAAGGCCTCTTGCGTGCCATTCTGCTTCATATGTTCATGCTATGCAGTTCCTTGAGGAGTGTTCTTTTAGTAATGGATGTCAAAGGACCAGCGTCAACATCTTGCAGCCATTTCTGCCTCGAAGCGAAACGATTTTTAGCCACAAACCGTGAAAGACTCCAGCGGTCCGGGTCCGTCAGTGTCGTGTCGTCTTTAGTCCACAATTCTGGCGGGAATTTCATGTAGACGAGGAATTTTGCCATTGCAGGTAGACCCGTATGACCGTATGTGTAGATACACCTGCAAATTACTTTACATCTTTCACAGGGTGGCCACTGGCGCGCCTAAATGCAATCACCCCTTTTTGCCACTCGGTAATATTTGCCTTGCGCCCCATTTCACTAAATTAAATCTATTTTATTGGTAAATGTCCCAACTAGTATATTTATAACTAAATATACTCCCTCTCTCATCAAATAATAATTATATATTAAATTGTCACTAAAAGAAGTTCAGCGTAGTGTGACATGACTAAGTGTTTCAATTAAATCTGCTTCATCGATATCCTTGAATTGTAAAAGTCACTCTTGGATTTAATTAGTCAATTCAAGACTACTTTTTTGAACAATTTCTTCTGTTTACTTGGGCGGAGAATGAATTCTTAAGGAGGGGGGGGGGGGGAGTTACAGTTTAAGGCCAGTGGAATCTCCCAAATGATTCTGTTAATTTCCGCTTTAGCTTTTCTTGATTATTTATCTTTATTGTTTTCGCACACACACACACACACACAGGGAATAGGGAGAGAGGGAGAGTAGTGGAGGGGGAGGGAGAGTAGTGGAAGGGGGGGAGGGGGGGAGAGGGAGAGAGGGAGGGAGAGGGAGAGAGGGAGGGAGAGGGAGAGAGAGGGGAGTGGAGAGAGAAAAGGAGAAACAAAGTAAAAGAGTGAAAGAAAGATATATATATATATATATATATATATATATATATATATATATATATATATATATATATATATATATATGTGTGTGTGTGTGTGTGTGTGTGTGTCAAGAATATCAGAACATCACAGGAGAGGAGATGCAGGGAGCGAAAGTGAAGGGGGGGGGGAGGAAATTAGCTGCTCCCGTTATGAGTACACGATCCCCGCCCCCCACCCTGCTCGCCTTGGTCGGTCGTTCCAGTTCAGTTGTGGGCGGGTGGCGACGGTGGGAGGGATATCGTGGAACTCCCGATATAACGGCCAGCGCACCTGCCACCCCCAAACCCCCGGGAAATAGAGGACAGGTGTGGGTGGATGTGCAAAAAAAAAAACACACACAACCCGCGAATAGTGGGGAGGGGAGGTCCAATCATGCATAGGTACTTACCGAACTTCCCTTGGAGATCGCAAGAGGAGGGCGAGGTTCGAACCCGGCGTCGTCCACTTGTGAGGAATACTACAGAGTTGAGTCTCTGATTCTCCTTCAAAGGGAGTCACGCGATTTGGGGGAGCAAGGATTTTGACACCCTCTTTCACTCATAGCTAGGTCTATGCGGTCGTGAATGCCGGGTTCGACTCCGCGCGAGGGGAATAGAGCGGAGAGGATGAAGCAACAGCGAGTTAAGTCACTGAAAATGCGGAGGAAACAAACCAACACTGACAACGGCCTGACACACACTGGCAGTTGGCTAATCTTACACCAGGCTGGCCAGATCCTCAGAGAGGCAAAATTAGCCATGTCAGAACAAAAGTAGCCAATTTTAGCCATTTCCCCAAACATAACTAAGATCGCTCAGGGCTTTATAAAAGAAAAGTATTAGTTGAAAACACACCTTATATTAGAAACTGGTAGAAGCAATAGTTGTGAATTGAAGCTCATCTGCAGGCTCGTTTATGTCGATTGTACGGCTATTACTCGGCAACTTTATTGCTGGCGTAGGTTCTTGATTATTAGAGGTATATATATATATATATATATATATATATATATATATATATATATATATATATATATATATATTTTTTTTTTTTTTTTTTTAATTTATCATTTCATTAGTAACCGCAAAACCATTGCAGCATTGATAATTTCATTTTAGATGGCTATTTATTCTCAAATGGATTCTAGGGTACTTAGATTTAACTTATTTCGCTGCTTATTGGGATTAGATAAAGCATTCAATACAATTTCGGCAAGTTCTTTATTGAAACATTTGATAGCTGCCCATAATTCACAAAACATTGGGTGGAATTTCAAAGTTTTTTTTTTAATTCCTCCTGCCACAAGCATCCTTTGGGCTGAAATAAGGAAGACTATTATATTGATAATGTCAGTTCGTCGTTTTTCCAAATGATCATGTACGTTCAACTAGGAAATTCACACGTCTTTTTATTATTGTTTCCTGGTCTGATTCAATTAAATTTAAATATTTCAAAGATTACAAACTTTGCCCCAAATGATTTACTTTCAATATTCAATAAATGAGGCAGGACGTCGTCTATAAAAACTTTATAGGGAACTGCATTTATTGAATTGAAAGCTAAATTTACACTCAAGTCTTGAATAATATGCAATATAAATATTAAGTAAAGATCTGGCGACACACTTCAAGGGCATAAGTAGCCGTAATTATTTAATAGCCTAATGCTAAGTGTAGAAGTCTAAATACCACGTGCATTAGTGTACGCAGTAATACCACGTACATTAGTGTACGCCGTAATACCCGGAAACAAGCTGCGCGTCCCTCCCGTATTCCAAATTCATCTTTCGCTTCGAATTCCCTCCGCCCCTTTTCGTGCCTTTGAAACAACCAAATTCGAGACGGCCGTTCAGGAAAATGTCTGCCGCTAAAAGACACCTGCTAGCCGACGAAGGTCCGAGTTTTCGCGCCGTCGTAAACTGTGACGTGGAGCGAAGGTGTGAAAGATTTACTCTGTCTGGCAGCAGATGAAAAGGTCTTTCACGCAGCGATACGGATTTTATGAGAATTCGGTGCTCTCTTTCGATTTCTGCTCGTGAGGGAAATAAAAGGGAAACTTCTCCCTGGAGTCAGGCAGAAGACCTTGGACCTACGTCGAGTGTGTGGAGTTCGTTCCACAAAGGAAACAGTTCGCCCGTTGTAAGAAAGAAACTTCGGGGAATTTGTGTGTTGCCGTCACGGTACTTGTAGGTGCCAAACTTCTCGAAGCCCCACCCCCCCATTCAGTCTGAAGTTACACAGGATTTTCCTCTGCGGATTACCCTAGACGTAACTAGGTAATCGGTTTTGGCTACCCACTCCAGGAGCCGAATAATCGGACAGTCACTTCGAGGAAGAAGAATTCCGATTTGAGCCACAGTTTGGCTCACCTTCATGATCCGGCATAGGATCAGTATATCACCGGTCTAGGATTACCTTCTCATTCGGTAACCTAGGACGGCCGGACTAAGTGCGATCATCGTCACCAGCAGAAGACCTTGGGCCTACGTGGAGTGTGTGGAGCTCGTTCCACAAATAAAACAGTTCGCCCGTTGTAAGAAAGAAACTTCGGGGAATTTGTGTGTCGCCGTTACGGTACTTGTAGGTACCAAACTTCTCGCAGGCCCTCCATTCAGTCTGAGGTTACACAGGATCTTCCTCTGCGGATTACCCTAGACGTAGCTAGGTAATCGGTTTTGGCTACGCACTCCAAGAGTCGAATAATCGGACAGTCACTTCGAGGAAGAAGAATTCCGATTTGAGCCACAGTTTGGCTCGCCTTCGTGATCCGGCATAGGATCAGTATATCACCGGTCTAGGATTACCTTCTCATTCGGTAACCTCGGACGGCCGGACTAAGTGCGATCATCGTTACCGGAAGATCTTCACCATCATTCTTAAAAATACTTACGAACTCAAAGGTATCGTTAAAGTGAATTACCTCCTCCCCTAACTTACCAATTTATTCGTTAACTAGAATTACCATCCCGACCCCATAACTTCGAGTATTAAAAGTGATTAATTCAGTGCTTACTTTCAATAATATTATTCCATTCATTCTGTCGGGTGCCATTAAGACGCAAGCATCCTAGTGAGTAATTTTCAAGTATAATCCCGACGACATTATATAGACTTACCAATTCAGTGCAAAGATTAATTCTATTTATACCTATATACGCTGTTTCTTAGTTCTAATTCATGAACATTAAAGATTATTTTTGTATCGTGTGTTTAACTATTTTGGACGATCCTTTGGCAATTATTAAACAATCCACTCGGTTTAAATCTCAATATTACACCGGTCCACCCATGACTGGCTTTTATTGAGTGGGGACACACTCAGGGGATCATTATCTTAATTTTGATCAAAAGGGAAGCACCGGGGTTATTCTTATTCACCGGAAGTGGCTACGGTAGGTGTATTGGATACACTTCACCTCCGCTTCACCTTGGTGCGGTAATAAAATATATGTCCAGGAAGTGGGACTGGGATTACCCACTCACTAAACCTCGACACAAAGCTATTTACATAAAAAAACGAAAGGAAATAACAAAGGAAGTACGCTCCGGGGTCGGGGGGGGGAGAGCCCGTCTCCCCCCGGAGCAGGATCAAGCGACCAACACCAACGAGAGGAAATAAAATGGAAAAGACCCCTCGTCTGTGTAGACCAGAGGTGGGGAAACCTTTTTGCGCCGTGGGCGAAAATTTCTAATGAAAGAAGTCGGCGGGCGATAAATAAAATTAGACTCTTGTATCTTGGTAAATGTTGTTTAAATTTATTACATGGTGCGATATACTCGTGCATTAATATCTAGAAAAATGAATCTGCAATATTTTTATTGACTGCCACCACGGAAATTGGGATAGTTATTACTTATGAGATATTGCATGTTTATAATATACCATAAAAATATATTACTCAGGTGATGAAAATTGGGCTCGCGGGCGAGGGTTCCCCACCCCTGATGTAGACGAACTCGTCCCGATTACAAGCGCTACCGACTCCACTCACGTGCAGGAAGATCACCCAGATTGGGACATTCAACAAGGGTGTGCAGAACAGTCTAGAGAACAACGCAGTTGTCGCATTAAAGTAGTACGGGGAAGCACCCCCATCAGATGGCGGTCGGTCTCGCGAGTGTGCCCAATTCGAAGAGGAGAGAAAGCAACCTGAAGCCGACGCGACTTAGGGGGGAAGGTTCATGGGAACAGTCGCGGCGCAATGGCACGTTACTTTAAGTTCCCGTCGGCCGTCTCCCATCTTCCATGGGAGGATGCCATGATTCCTACCATGTAATAAGTGAGGAAGAGCGAAACGCTGGTCTGGTCGCACAGTCCTCGGAGACTCTTTTGCGCCCTCGTCGGCATGCTCATTCGCCGCAATTCCCACATGTCATGAACCCCCAGAAGATAATTTCGACATCTGCCACTCCCGACAATCGTGGTGTCACGAATACCGCGAACCAGTGGGTGTGAAGATTCCAAAGCTTCGAGAGCATTCAGGGTGCTTGGTAAATAGCTAAAGATAATCCGATCTCCGAACCTAGTAAGACGCGTTAGCAGCCGTACCTAGAAGTGAATTGCAACCAGCTCAGTCGTGAAGACATTTGGGGCCATCCATGTACACTGGCACGGATCCAGCATGCCATGAAGTATGTTCCAAAAAGGCCGAATGCAATACTCCCGGCGCTGTGGAAGCTTTGGGAGAAGTGTAGCAACATATAGTCAAATGTGTTTCCGTTCTGGGCAAAACCACCGGTCCAAGAAATACAGAGAGCTCTGAGTTGCTTAGCCCTAAACCCAAATGGCCAAGGGTATAACTGTCGTTTCAGGGCGGAAAGGAACCTTCGAAAAATGCCACAGATGCAAGGAGAGTCATGGGTGACATAAGGAGATACAGGAACAGCGCGGGTACAAGACACCCATGGATTCGACGCTGCAGAGTTGGCATATGGACCGCAACGAGAGAGATAGAAAAGTCGTCCACGTAGAGCGTAAAGAGAACATCTTCCAGCAGCACCGAGGTGATACCGTTGATGCCCAGGGTAAATAGTTTGACAGTGAGGACACTTCCCTGCGGGACACCCTATTCCTACTCCATTGGGCCAGAGAGCTACAAGGAAAATAAGTACCCTAGAAGACCTTACGGTCCATTCAATGAGGGTACCTTTGGACTAGCTGTCGAGCGGGCACATCCCTGCTCAATTGCCTTACGTCCTCCCTAAACGAACACGAATTGCTGTTGACAACCTCCACCGGAAGTGCGTTCCAGCTACCGCAGATACTGTCCGTGAAAATTTTCCCACACAGATCGCGGTTGTAACGCTTCAGCTCAAGTTTAAAGCCGTGATTTCTTGTTCTGCTCTCATTAAGGCTGAAAATATCCCTCTAGTCAAGTGTCGAACCATCGAAGTATTTTGAAAACTTCGATGAGCTGACCACGCAGTCTACGGGTTTCCAACGAGAACAGATATAATTCTCTTAATCTATCTTCATAACTTTTATGTCTGATAGAGGGAATCAGTTTGGTTGCCCTGGCTTGCACGCGTTCCAATCTCGCGATGTCCTTTCGAAATGAAGGACTTCAAAAATGTACGGAATACTCTAGGTGCGGTCGGACAAGTGAATTATACAGACAGAGTACTATTTCCTTGTTCGATATCCAAACTGGCGCTTATTATAACCTAGCATCCTTTGGGCTTTCTTCTCCGCCTCAAGAACTTGAGATCACTAGTTATAGTTATCCCCAAGTCCTTCTCAGTGTCGGTGGATTCAAGAGCAGTGCCCTTAAGGATATAATGAGTTAGGGGTTTCGGTGACCGATATGCATCACTTTGCATTTGTTCACGTTAGAAGGCATTTGCCACGTGTCTGACCACTCCCCAATCTTCCCAAGATCTTCCTGCAGCCGGGCAGTATTTCCTTCCTTTGCGACGTTCATACCAAGCTTGGTGTCATCTGCAAATTTAGAAATCTTCACAACCATGTTACCGCCCATGTCGTTGACGTAGATTATGAATAGTAGTGGTCCCAGGACAGAACCCTGAGGAACACCTCTGATAAGGTCGTTCCAGGAGTGACACGGGAGTACTAGCGTACGTCCGCCCTCACTCTGGGCCGGATACTCCTTTGGGTCCTCTCTACGACATCCTGGATCATGTTCGACAGAAAGGCCTTTCCTTTAAAGGAAAGATGTACCCCATCCCTTTGGCCTTTCTACCATAAAAGGTGCTGTACGGGTCCACAAAAAAGACCCCCTCTGCCGTACACAAATCTGCCAGGAGCCGGTTCAAAGAGACGTTCATCGAGTGAGCGGTCCGTGTTGGACCTCTCCTCCGGAGCATCCCGACCACAACACGCATGCGGCTTTTCAGCCCACAGTCGTCCACGGTGCCCATGACCGTGTGGAGGATTTTATCTGTAGGGCCTACCCTACCTCCTCTCAGGTAGAGGTCGTTGCCACTGACCATCAGAGCAACGACTGAGCTCTCAGAAATCTGAGATTTCTCCGCCTCTACTTCTCTTTCGGAAGCGACTTGCCGCTTTCCTCTTTTTTCTCTATATTTTTCTTCTTCTTCTTTTTCTTGTCTTCCTTTGTTTTCTTTTCTTCTGCTTCTACTTTCTCGTCCTCTGTTTCCACTTTCTTTTCTTCTCTTTCTACTTTCTCTTCTTCTTTTTGGCTCGTTGAGCCAGTCCTGCACCAAAAGAATCCTGCTCTAGAGCGTCGGAAGCCTTCTCGCCTGAGCATCTGCACCTCTCTATTTTTAAGAGTTGAACCTCCTTTTTGAGGAGGGAGTTCTCCTCTCTCAGTTGAGCGATGCTCTCGCCCAGGCGCTTCTCTAGTTCGCAGAAGTCACAGACACTAACGGCATCTATGAGCTCCTTGCAACTGCTGCCCCCGAAGTCTTCACTCCATCTGTAAACTTTGCATATTTTGCAGGTTAACTTGCGGAACTGAGGACCATTCTTCTTTGCCATCTTAAAAACTCTCGGACCATATGCATTAAAAAAAGGGTTTTTGTGTGTGATTTTCTCTCGCACTAATCACATCCGCCTATTTCCGGGAGGTTTTCGGTCGTTCGGCGAACAGAAACCCTTTGACCAAGCACACCAACCCTAAGGTCTTCCCTGAGCTGGACGTCCCCAATCGTGCCGCAGCTCCCAACTGAGCAGCACGAGAGCCCCAGTAAACTGGATCTCTGATTTTTCGACAGGGGTGCTTGAGGTGTAACTGTCTTCCTACCAAGCCCTACTAATCAACTAAAACGGCCAGACTTAAGGCAAATAATAAAGCTAAGTGCCCACGACTTCATCCGAGATCTTTAGCTGATCTGGCAACCAGCAAGGCACAGAAGCTCTCTCACCAAAGAGCAGTTGAGCCTTTGTTCACCAAGTAGCGGTCACAGGGGGCTGGTCAGGCCATTACACGTTAGGAGAAAGCTTCTAAGGGGTACCTAGCATTTCTCTATTAATCGTACCCCAAATGCCTGAGACCCCTTCAATCTCAGTCTCTTGCAACCTATGAGTACTCCAAGGCGTTATTTGAGGTTCCGGAGCCTCTCTTCTCACGCGGCATAAGGTAGCTGGTGAGGCCCTTATTAATAAAACACTTATGTATAATAGAGATGAATGTTTGTTTTTCATTGTTGGGGGTTTTTTGACAGTTAAAGAAAGTTGGTGAAACTTAGTACTAACAGAATCGAAGAGGTTAGTAGGGGGATGCAAGGAGACGCATCAAAGAAGTGGTAGAGAAGTTTGACAACCCTTAGTCTGGATCCTACTAAAGCTACCTTACTGGCATGGGTGACCCTACCGGACTAAAAGTCCCCCAGCTTAGCTCTCTCACCGACGGCAAGGTGGTTGCAGAGAGAGAGCTCCCCCACCCGTATGAAGGCGTCCCTTCTCCCCCATCGGGTGGAGTCTCAATGATACCGTATCGCCATGCAGTATAAATCGGCCTTCTCAAGATCTAAAAACACCGTAATGTAGTGCTGTCTACGAAGAAAAGCCTAGCATATAACATTTTCCAGTCGGAGCAGAGCATCTGACGTGAAGTGGACCTTGTGGAAGCCGCAGTGTGCGGAAAACAGGTGGCTTCCACTGTCCATGAAAAAGGCTAGTCTAACATTTACCAATTTCCCCATAAACTTTCACAGGCAAGAGGTTACAGAGATTGGGGGGAAACCGACCGAGGTTAGAGTGATCTCTCCCAGTTTTGCAAAAAGCGATCACAGTAGCCATTCGCAGGAATCGGAGGGGGGGGGGGGAGACCCTGTGCCTACATCCTGTTGAACAAATCTAACAGAAAGGTCATGCCTCGCTCACGTAGGTGTCGAAGCATGGCATACGGGACATCGCCCGGACCAGGATTGGTGTCCGCGCACAAACCGAGAGCGGAACGCACCTCACTCAATGAGAACTTGACGTTGAAGGGTTCTTTCGACACTGGAGGTAAATTTACTCGGCGACATTCAGCGAAATCACAACGCGCATTATATGGTGGCACAGCAGCATCCGGGCTGGAGAAAAACGTCGCAAATGACTCTGCCACGTAAGCGAGATTCAGGATTGCAGTCCCATTCTCCTGGAGAACGGAAGGGGAAGCCTGAGAGAACTTGCCCTGAATCTTTTTGACTCGCTTCCACGCCTATACTAGATGGGCCTTCCCGTTAAGTGAAGAAACGTATGGCTGTCAGGAAGAGCGGCGAGCGAGACTCGAAACATACCGGAAGCTAGCCCTTGCTTGACGAAATTCAACTACAGTGAAATCGTTCAGGCGGCGCTTAAAGCGCATGTAGGCACAGCGCTTCAGTTTGAGGACCATCTCACGCTCGGCTGGCCGCCACGGAAGCGGTCGGCGTGCAAAGATGGCCAGACGTTCTAGGAATACGAGTTAGGCCCACGGCGATGAGGTTGCCGGAGAAGAACTCAACGGTCTCATCCACCCAGATAAACTCGACTGGGACAGAGATACGAGTCATTTCTTGAAATGCGGACCGCCGCGTCCGCACCAAGCACCAATGGGGGAGGGGGGCTTTCAGGCGGCACCGGAAAGCACAGGGATAGATCAAGTCAGGTAAATTAAGCAGTTCTCGGGCAGTGGCAGTGATGCGTTAACTCATCCATATTTAGGACACTTATTGTCCAGCTCGTCGATCGGGTCAGCAAGGACCTGATCCCAAAGATTAATAAAGTAGTCTCCCCAGAAGGGGTCTACCATTCAAATCCCTGAGCAGTAGAAAGGGCTTCGGCAACCGTGCCACAGTACGGTGGAAGCCCTCTGCGTCCAAGTCTGCTGGTGGTGGAATGTATGCAGATATAACAGTAGACCTACTATCCAGGTGCAGTTGCACTGCTATAATGAGAGGAGGTATTTAAAACAGAGAGAAGAACAAAGACATCATGCCAGGTGTAAATGCCGCATCCTCCTGCCCAGCCCCCATCACATGGTAGTGGCGTCGCAAAACCCTAATACCCAGGAAGGGCGGCTTGTGCAGGTATACCAACTTTTATTGGGGGAGAGAGGGGGGAGGTAAACTGAACCCCAGCAAACTCAATATACACAACTACAGGGAACATGTCCCATCAGGCCTTGCTTTCCCTTGCACTTCTAAGGGGATTGGCCCTATGAGTCACTACCTCTAAGAGTGTTTGATTCTGGGATGCCTGCCTATTTTCTTGGCAGTCCCCTGTGAAAGGAAAGCGCGGAATGTCACTGGTGCAGAGGTGAAGTCATCCATGGGTGAGGAGGAAACCACCACCCCATATGTAGAGGGAAATAAACCTCCTCTCTTGTTGAAGAGGTATGGAGGTGGCCCAACGAATGTACGAAGGAAGGGGGGCACTTTTTATGGGGTAGAGCTGTCTGCAGGCAGCTCTAAAGATGGCAAAGGGAAAGCCCCTTTGCCACATATAAGTGGTGAGCAGGGAGCTTATCAACCATTGAAGGGCTCTCGATTTTCCTTGTCCTCCTTGACTCCTAGGGAGGGCGAGGGCGTGCTTAGAGGAGGATCTCTATGCACCCACCCACTATTCTTTTCAGTTGTAGCCATAATAACTGATGAAAAAGAAGAAAATAATGGAAGTAGATACTATGAGCTTCTGATGCCTTGGAAGTTAAGAGAAAAGTGTCCATAGGATCAAAAGGCTGCAGAATGTCATCATTTCCACATACTAAGCACATGGGTCCAGCTAAGATTTGCTTTGACAACTCAGCCCCCCATTCAGGCAAAATAGTCCTCAAGCTTTACCCATAAAGGTTGGTGCCAGCATAGCCACCTTATATGTATACTGAAAACTGAGTAGAGTCGACGGCCCAACATACCCAGTCACTAATACTTGCCTTAGCCAGCAAGCAGTGACCTCATGGTATACACTATAACTTGATTAAGGACCCATAAGAGGACGAAAGTGGACTGGGCAGCCAGAACCTATGTGGATAGGAGAGCAAGTGAATAGGAGAGTCGGTGGGTATGTAATAAAGAAGTAGAGATAGGTGGGTACACTAACTCCATCCGGGTGAGAATAGTCCTCCTGGTACTAAGTGCAGGGAGACAAATAGTTGAGGGAATTGCTGTAATAATAATATAAATAATAATTAGAGATGTGCCGAGTACTCGGCATCGGCTAGAATCGGCAAAATTTGTGAGAATCGGCATCGGCATCGGCAAAATTTTGCCGATTCTTCGTCAAAATTGTAGCTTTTTATTATAGTTTTGGTGGCTGAATTGGGCCAGACAACATACTTTGTGTTACTAGTTACTACAGCTTTATTAAGTGACACCTTTATTGTTTAATTCTGGTCAGATTATAGTATATGCTTTCACGGATGCTTGAACGAAAGTAGCAAGCTACAGTGATATAATTACTAAAAAGTTTAAAAATAGACTCAACCATAGGATTTTTCTAATAAATGTGGTTTCAATGATTAGTATTTTGTCTTTGGAATTTTAATTCCTATATAGCGGTTCACCTACTCAGGGACGTTTCATGGTGTTCCTTATTCATGGACATTGTCCATTTATCATGATATACTGGCCCCGTGTCAAAATGTATAAAGAAACTAAAAGAGATTAAAACAGTGGATCCCAATGGCTTCAATCCGAAACGAGATAAAGTACTAACTAATAAAAAGAAAAGTGTAAATATATTAACAAAATGTTTAAAAAAACGAAGTAAAAAGTAAAAGGAAAGCAATGAGTTGAGAAAAAATAAAAACAAAAATGCTAAAGAGAGTTAAAAAAACACTAAAATAAAAGAACTTTGGCTAATAGCCATATCAAATATCTCGTATATAAGAAATGTGAAAAAAGAAATAATAATAATAAGAGGGGTCAAAAATTAAAATTGAAATAAATGGCGTTCGGGAGGTGCCGTTGGAAAGGTTATACTTCAACACAACTAAACTATAAAAAGTAAACTAACACACCTAACATGCTGACACAAACGTCTCTTCAGAGTGATTTTCAATCAGAATTCTTGTCAGTGAATATAAAAACCTTAGGTTTAGTAACGAAATAAGGATGTAAAAAGCAATATAGGTGGCCATAGCCCTAAATACAACGGCGAAGAGACGCCTGTTTTAACCAAGAACAAAGTTAATCCCTCTGCATAAGCAGTATTGACAACCCGAGACGCACAATTCGCTAATTAAAATGGGTACAGATGCTATTTTTAATTTACGTAGTTTACGTTAGGGATTTGAAGAGGCCTAAATTTCACCTCTAAAGTTGTTAGTACGAAAAACCAAGTCAGCGATAAGTTCCCCCTCGAGCTAACGCCGAAGTAAAAAAAAAAAAAAAAAGCCAGGCAAGTCATTTGGCTTCAAATAATGTTGACCTCCACACGCACACCCCGCAGCAGCGATCCCTCAACCTACTTCCACGTTAATGGCTATATATATAGAAAGGCTAAGCGAAAAGTAAGAATTCAGACAGAGTTAACCCCAGAGAAACGTTCTCTGTTCCCAGGTTCGTTATAACCCAGTTACGAACCCGAAAAGATAACCATTTTCGAAGCCGATCGTTCCCAAGAGTACCCAGAAGAGACTAGTAAAACGATAAATTCTACAAAGTTCTACCGAGCAAGGAAGACAATTTCTCGTTCTCGACTAGAGTATTATTCAACCAGAAGAAAGATTCCTTAATCTAAAGGAATAGCTATCGGGAGCCGTAGATAAGTGAATCGACCGGAAACCTCAGAATTTCCACCTACGAACGCGCAACTAACCAACGCCTACCTTTTTGGCTCGAGAGAATCTACGCCAGTCAGCTGGGATCTGCCTACCATAGGCCCAAAACCGCACCGAGACGGTGACGTCACACACAGCCAGCCAAGCCTTCAAAAAAAGGCGGTAACTCAAACATTTGTTTAGTATTTTGTGGAATCTATCCACAGTTCGCATTGTTGGGCGATTACTGAATTCGTTAAAACGAACGGTGGCCCAAAGTTATCTGGGTAGCCCGTTGTAATATTCCTTTAGTAAGTCAGTGAATTGACATTTTTTTCGAAGATTAACATTTGCGTATTTAAGAGTGTAAATTAATTATTTTATGAGTCAAGCCTTATATTCATTAGCGAGTTAATTTTTTAAAACTATTTTTTTGTTTTGATTGATTAGTTTGTTGTAAAATATAAACTGTTTTTTGGTTAATGTTTCCATCTATCGCTTAAACGAAAGTTTTGGCAATATTAGTAGTCATAATTCGAGATTCTACCTTAGTTTGTGATATTAATCCCTTGAAGTGCTAATAACTGCCTTAATCGAGTACATACGAGGTGCAAGGCACCATCTTTTAACCTCGGCATCGGTCAAAAATATATATAAAACTACTACATAATAAATTGGTGTCAGGTTTTAGAGGTTTATAAACGCCCCTCCCCCCCCCCAAAAAAAAAGTAGTTAGTCGTTTTGACCCTTGTTGAATAAGAACAAATTATCGCCAAATCGTCTAAGTATAGATAAACACAATATCAAGATAGATTCGGGTTAGAATTTTTGTGTGTGGCTAATTGAAGGTATTCAACCCGTCAGGGGGTGAAAAAGGAAGTTTTGTTTTGGTGCCGATTGCTAACCTAGTTAACTTAAATAGAGAGGTTAGGGTAGGTTAGGTTAAGCAGAGCGCTAAGTGTTTAGTGGTGGTATAAGTTCCGTTGGCTTTAAGTATGCCCCTTATCAATTAGTTGAAAATGTTACCGCGCCCCTCCCGTAAGAAACATCCCCTTCGTCAGCGCCTTATGCGTTCCCCTCAGATCCACCAGAGTGCCTGGTGAATTGCATAATAGATAGGAGATCACCCGGAAGAGTAAAATTCGAGTCTGGGGCGGTAAATGGTCATCCGTTGAAGCACTCTTACCTGGTATAATGCCAAAAAATATTGATCGTAATTATTAAAAAGATTTCCTTACCTATGAGAGAGACGAACGATGCTATGTCAAAACGTTAGTAACGCCATTATCGATTGTCGATGGGAATATTTTTTTTTTTGCAATGCTCGGCCTATGCGCTCTTAATACTCATATATGTATAAATAGGATTAATCTTCGCACTGAATTGGGAAGTATATATAATGTCGTGGGGATTACATTTGAAATCTAGTTACTAGGATGCTTTCGTCTTAATTGCACCCGACAGAATGAATTGAATAATATCAGGGAATTAAGCACTGAATTAATCACTTGTAATACTCGATGTTATGAGCTCGGGATGGAAATTATAGTTAACGATTAAATTGGTGAAGTTAGGGGAGGGGACAATTCACTTTGACGATACCTTTGAGATCGTAAGTATTTGCCAAATGACGGTGAATGTCTTCTTCTTCTGACGATGTTTGCACTTAGCCCGATCGTTCTAGGTTACCGAATGTTGGGGGTAATCCTAGACCGGTGTCCTGATATAATGGTCCTAGGCCGGATCGCGAAGGCGAGTCAAACTGCGACTCAAATCGGAATTCTTCTCCTCGAAGTGTCCGTTCGGATTATTGGCACCTGGAGTGGGTAGCCAACAACGATTACCTAGCTGCGTCTAGGGTAATCCACAGAGGGAGGTCCTGTGTAACCTCTGACTCTGAAGAGGGAAGGGTTCTGCGAGAAGTTTAGCACCTACAAGTACCCTGATGGCAACAACAAATTCCCCGAAGTTTCTTCCTTGCAACGGGCGAACTGTTTCCTTTGTGGGACTAGCTCCACGTACAACGTAGGTCCAAGATCTTCTGTCCGACTCCAGGGAAAATTTCCTATTTTATTTCCCTCAAGAGCTAAAATCGAGAGAGAGCACCGGATTCTCATAAAATTCTTATCGTCGCGCGAAAAGATCTTTCGTCTGCCACCAGGACATGCCAAACATTCACACCTCAGCGCCATCCGAGCTTTCCTCGTCTCAAGCCGCAGGTTTATGACGGCGCGAAGAAACTCGGGCCTTCGTCGGCTGGCAGGTGACTTTTGAAGCAGACATTTTCCTGTGTGGCCGGCCGCGAATTTGGTTATCTCAAAGGCGCGAAGGGGATTCGATGCGAAAAGGCGAATTTGGAATAAGGTGGGGGCGGGGACATGCAGCTGCGTCGGTGTATTTAGGTATGTACTATGCATGGAGGTATTTAGACTTCTACAGGTATATAGGTTATTCCTAATATGAAAGGAAATAAAATAAATTCTGTAAAGATCCATATTCATTTTGTATCCTAAAACCTTCCATCAAAAGCTATAAAATTCCATAAACTCAATCGCTATTGAAAAGTAAAAAAAAAAACCCACTAAAAAATACTCCATTGCTTTGTCTATTGGCTTCAAAGTTCCAAGCTTCCAACAGCCTAACGGTTGAGTAATATAGTTATGGAAACTAATTATAAAGTATCTAATAAATTAAGCATAATACACTAAAAACAAATATTAGCCAGAATCGGTATCAGCAAGCAAGTATAAATAAGAATCGGCATCGGCAAAAATTTTGGAATCGGCACAACTCTAATAATAATAATAAATATCTCTAATAAATATAACATAAATAATACTAAATAATAATAAGAAGAATGATAATAACTAATAAAAATAATGATGGAGATAAAGTAGCGCTCAGAGGGACTGAGGGGGAAGTGCCCCAACATCTTTGCCAGGCCCCATCAGTGTTCACATAAACTCAGGCTGGAAGGATCTGCAGCTCCTCCAGGTAGCAACTACAACAGGCTACACAAGTTGCCCCCTGTAGGGGACCTAGGTCCGAGACTAGAGCGCTGAAGATGGGGGTCATGTATTGTTGCATGATAAATGGAGTTCCTCAAAAGCCCATGTGGAGGTGGCGAAACTGATAGCTTCCCCCTTTGCAGTGAATCTAACCAGGTCGTGGTGAGGATTGAGGGGAAAGTGGTCAAAGTCTTGACAATGGTCACTTAACAGCATGGCAAACTGATGGGGCTTCCTTGAAGACTTTACCCAGGCTGTGGAGTCTGAATCATTGGGGGGGGGTGTATTCCTGCCATTAGGTCAAGGGCTCATGTCATACACCAAACGACACTTTCCATCGTCCTTGTGCACCACAAAGAGTCAATGGGCGCACTGAAGGTCTCAGGATTCCTTCAGGAAACCACTCATGAGGGAGATGATGAACTCTACCTCGGGCCTGGAAGTGGCATTACTTGCTTAGAAAAACATTGATACCTTCACGATGTTGGAAGGGAGGGGGAGGGGGAGGGGGAGGGGGAGGGTGTCTGAAGACACCAACCTAGGAGTGAAAGTGGGGCACTCTGTGAAGGTAGGAGTATGTCTCTCTCAGCTGAGTGGGTCAAACATGCTCCCTCTTTCAAGCTCTTCATCTGCCTCATCATACTGTCCACGATCTGCGGGTGCACCCTCGAACTTACCAGTTGTCATTCCAGTCTTGGTTGTTGCCATTTTTTCCATCCTGCCTACCATCATCTGTCCGGGATTCAACCCAAAGTCCTTGTGGGAAACTGGTACTTCCGAGGCAACGGCCATTGGCAGTGGGCCATGGTGATCGAGGACGCCAAGTGTCAGTTGTAGAGCAAGACCTGCTGCAATGACGGCCTCCTGGTCGATGACTGGTCCCTCAATGTCCATAGCCGAGAAGTGGTGGGTGGCGGCTGGGCTTCTGGGCCATTGAGGGTCAAGGAAGTCAAATTCTACGCTTGCATCTTGACTGAGACTAAGGAGAGGGCAGGGGGTGACGGCTGGGGAGGAGGGGAAAATGTGACCCATCATAGCAATTGGCATACCTGGATGTGCTGCCTGTATTGCCACTCTATGATGTTGATGCAATTGTTTATCTCCACTGAGAGCTTGATTCCCTTGTCGCTGGAGGATATGAAGAGGTCAACAAGGGCCACCTGCTTATCAGGCCAGGTCAGCGCTGCACAAAAGCTGTATAAAATAAAAAGGAGATTGAGCTACTCAGCAATTAAAGGTGGGGGCTTGAACAATGGCAGCAGTCCTGCAGCATGGTTTTTAACCTGATGATGACATCACAATTTGAGAGTGTGCAGCAGGTAAAGGAAGTCCCCAGGAGGAAGAGTGCCGAGCTTGCCCCAATCTTGGATGCCTGGAATAAGTTGTCTAAAGGCACTTCTTGCTGTAGGAGGGAAAAGGTCGCTTTGTGAGTAGCTTAAGTTCACAATCCAGTCTCCAAACTGGGAATGACAAACTATCTCTCGTAATGAGGGGTGTATTAAAACCAACTCGGATGTGAAGATAGGCGCAACAACCTGGTAGAGCCCTGCTGACTCAGGTGGGGGCTTGAACAATGGCAGCAATCCTGCAGCATGGTTTTTAACCTGATGATGACATCACAATTTGAGAGTGTGGCAGCAGGTAAAGGAAGTCCCCAAGAGGAAGAGTGGCGAGCTTGCCCCAATCTTGGATGCCTGGAATAAGTTGTCTAAAGGCACTTCTTGCTGTAGGAGGGAAAAGGTCGCTTTGTGAGTAGCTTAAGTTCACAATCCAGTCTCCAAACTGGGAATGACAAACTATCTCTCGTAATGAGGGGTGTATTAAAACCAACTTGGATGTGAAGATAGGCGCAACAACCTGGTAGAGCCCTGCTGACTTCAAACACAAGGGATACAGTGAGGAAGCCAACCACCTCTTTGGACTTGGAGCCATCCATGTATGCTGGCACCAAGTGTGACATGAAGTGGGCTCCAAAAAGGCCAAATGCAATACTCTTGGTGCTGTGAAAAAGAATTTACTAGTCCTATACCAGAAAGGCTTAAGGTATGACTGGCATCTCTCAGTGCCATAGGCACCATCGAGATCGGACATGGATACAGTGAGGGCCAATGGCGATAAGGGAGGCACCAGGCTAATGCATTCAAGTGCATAGCAAGTGGCAGCTCCCTGGCATCAACAAGTAGGCTCTCAATGGGGGGCATGCGGAAAGCACTGGTCACCAGGTGGCGACTGGTGTGGTGGGTTGAGTCCAGTTTCTGCAATCCATGCTTGTCTGCGGATGCGTAAAACTTACATTCATAGTACAACTTTGAATGAACAAAGGATAGGTTAAAAGGAAGGCAGTAGCACTATCAGCCCAAATGTCACAGAACAAAGAATGTCCATGGAGAGGGTACAAGAGACCCTAAAGTTTCAAATAGGGACTAACTAGTAGAGGTATTAGTCAAAAAAAGACCAAGGAAACAGTGCAAATACACCACTTCCAGGCAAATCCCATTTAGGATGAAGTCCGGGTCAGGGTGGAGCCGTGAATGGTGGCAGAAGTGCACTACCTTAGTCTTGGCCAAGGAATACTGAAACCTGGTTGATTCACAAGAGCAACAGATGCGGTTCAATGCTTGTTTTAGTCAACACTCCAGAGTTGGCATCTGGGCCGCACAAAAGAGATTGAAAGGTTGTTCACATAAAGCAGAGAGCGTGGAGAGGGAGAGATTGAAAGGTTGTTCACATAAAGCAGAGAGCGTGGAGAGGGAGAGATTGAAAGGTTGTTCACATAAAGCATAGAGCGTGGAGAGGGAGAGGTTGGAAGGTTGTTCACATAAAGCATAGAGCGTGGAGAGGGAGAGATTGAAAGGTTGTTTACATAAAGCATAGAGCGTGGAGAGGGAGAGATTGAAAAGTTGTTCACATAAAGCATAGAGTGTGGAGAGGGAGAGATTGAAAGGTTGTTCACATAAAGCATAGAGCGTGGAGAGGGCTCTCCCACCAATATGTGGAATTTACAATCTCACTAAAACTCATAAATAAAGATTGGGAGGCATCCCCTCACCATTGTGCGGAGAGTCTCCATGATACCATATTGCCATGCAGTATCATAGGCCTTTTCTAGATCAAAAAACACTGCAGTGCAGTTTTACCAGGGGAGTGACCAGGAAAAGGGGTTTTTTTTAGGATCTTATCTGGCGACTAACTACTTGGGCATAAGTCACTGTATTCACTACAGCCTACTACTAGGCTACATTAAAAACAAATAATATACAAACCACAAATACCGATTAAAAATGACAAAGGTAAAAAAAAAAACAATAAAAAAAGACAAGTAGGAAGCGCGCTCGTGTCGAGGGTAGGCCTGCCTCCCTCGGCGCAGGAACATGCAACCTACAAAAAAAACTCATAAAGCGGAGGAGGTCAGTTTCCTCCCAAAAGTCATATAGGCCACAAGTCTGGAAAAGCTACAATGCTCTCCACAATTTATATATTTGACCTTGACTGCTCTTTGGTCAGCTAGCTCTCTCATCATATCTTTAAGGATATTCCAGGACTTCCCTTTCACAAAATTCACGGTAGAGTGCAGTGTCACCTGCACAGGCCAGCCGTCGAGTGTTTGAAAAGTATTCACTATGGCTGCTTGGGTAGGGTCTGCGGCATTCACCAGAAGGGTCCCATCTGAGAAATGTGATACCTTTCGTTACCTACCTAGAACCCTAACTAATGCCTGATGCTGATGGAACATGTGTCCTTTGGGCAACATGCTCTCATCGTTAAATGAACAATGGATAGAAGATGCCAGGCAGCCTCTCAATTAGGGACCCCAATATCACCAAGGCTCCATTAACCCTACCTAGAACTTGTCTTTGTCATTGCATGGGTTTCACTACCCAAAGACACTTCAGAGAAGCACTAAACTGTCTACTTCCTTGATCCAGTAAAAACAAAAAAGTTTATTAAGGTGTCAACCCCATTAATTTTCTTTAAACCTGCTACACTTATTTCGGATGGTGATGCTCTAGCCATACCAGACAAACAGATGTATAGCGCATGCTTAGTTTCAACTAGCTCGGTTAATTCACACCATATTTGTATATCACATTTCCAGTTCTCACAATTCACTTCATCAAATTTAGGTGGCAATTAGATGAACAAACACTAGTAGATAACACTATAACCTTGGACCCCATTCGGAGCCAACTGTCTTCCTCCATGCTGCCAGCCCAGACATTGTAGTTGTCTGTGACATCACACACAGACTTGTGCATGATTGGCTAACCATAAACTAAAGACAATGGTGGGAGAATACACTAACTTCAACAAGCCCATTACTTAACAAGGAAGCTGTTATTGAGTAAAAGCTGATCTTCATATTAAACATGCTTTAATGCCCAGTTCTGGTCTCTTGCAACCAGCAGGCATTAAAGTGCATTGTTTATAGAGGTTCCAAAGCCCCTCTTCTGACACAGCATGGGGTAGTTGGTCAAATCCTTAAGCCTAAACAAAGGGTTGAGGGTATAGTCTTAGAAAAAAAAAAAAGGAATGCTGAGAGGGAATGAGGCGGAAGTGCAACAGCTTCCCACAAATCTATCAGAGTTCAGTCAACCCAGTGACAGCTGAAAGGGCTTCCCTAATTTGCACTCAGGCTGGGAGGACATGTGGCTGCTCCAAATACAAAGTATAACAGGCTACCTCCCTTTCAAGGGGTTTTAGGATAAGGTGCTATAGCAGCAATTGAATGCATTGGAATTTGTGTTGGTTTTCTTTTTTAGCACAAGTAAATTTTTCTTCCTTCAAGGTAAGTATCATGGATGAAATGTGCAAGGTATGACAGATGTAAAAATTCATTCAATGCTATGAATTTTTTCATTAAGGAACTGGGAATCATAGATTCTTATACCCCCTGTAAGAACATAGATGAGATGAGTGATTTTTTTTCACTATGACTTGAATAGAAATGGTTTGTGGTAAATAGAAATTTAGAGGGACTTGTTGAGGTGAGTGTGATAAACAAGAATGCCATGGATTCGAGGAGAATATTTCCTATTTAAATTTGATATTTGGATAAAGAAGTTCTAAAAATATTATCAGCATAGGTTAATGTTATAACTCATTTCTATCATGTTTTGATAAATGGTCATGTTGTTTAGCCCTAAAGCTATTAGATGTAGCTAAAGATAATATTCAAGTCTAATGAAAAGCAAGAAAGATTAGGCGGAGTAAATCTCTCTATGCCTCACCCATTCATCTTGTAAAGAAATCTGCTAACAACTACTGCATGACCTGAGAATACTGCCATTTAAATTCTATCAAAATTACCTCCGTTACCTCACCAATTTTAACACAAGTTTAAAGAATTGTTAAGTGTTCGCCAAATCAATTTAAAGGTCATATTTTTGCCAAAAACCCATGATATCACCCATTGAAAAAAATAACTATGATATTGCCAGCAAGTCTTTATTAATTCCCCATTCTTCATCAAGTTATGTCCAACCTTTCTCAAAACTGTTGATGAACTGCTCATGCAAACAAAAGGGAAGGTCAACATTTGGGGCAACTGTTTGCAAGGTTGAAATTGCATGATTTGCAAATGAATATTGCAAAAGGTACTTTTTCAGTAGTCAAATGAATTTTTAGGATATAAAGTTAACTCTCAAGATATATCCCCACAAGAGGATGAGATAGCCACTATCAAGGATTATCCTAGGCTGAAAAAATTGCAAGAGCTACAGAGATTCATTGGTTTAATTAATTGGGAGACATTAGGATTCTTTAGTAAACCATTTTTAGAGTCCAGAATTAAAACAATCCATATATACCAAAGAATTAATCACTATACCTCTTGCAATAACTGCATGATTTAGTTTCTGACAAGTCATGATGGTGCTGACTTGTTAAGTATTTCAGGCACACTCTTGTAGATGTAGTTTATAGGTTCTGGTTGACTCAGATGACCTTTGATAGGCCCTCGTGGCTTTTTTCATCCTTGAATTATGTTATGTTACTCTAAGGTACTTATTTTTTCTCACTAATTGCATTGGCATAGCAAAGTCTCTCTAAACCATGCAGCCTTCAAAAAGAGTCCCACACATTTGAATTCATTAGTGGGTACACTAATGATATTTGTCACAGCTGGAAGAGATAATCCAAGTGATGCTCCTCCCGGGGCACCCATCAATGAGTGCAACATACAACCCATTGCATTAACACTACCATCTACATCACAATACAATCTAATCACTTCAAGTCATTCTATCAACTCAACCATTCCTCCACCTCACTTCAGTTTCATAAAAGGGCCTTACCCTCTTCCTCACATTCTATCAATTGTAATTTATCAAAAGGTCTTGTTCAGCCTTAACTCACCTCTGATTTCCACAAGCTATTCTTCAACTATTATAAAAATTGGGGTCATTTAGGCACAGGCCTTACCCTTAAATCAATCTCAAACATTTGTCTGATATGAGATGAGAAAAGACATAGGTACGTGATTGGGTTATAAACTGTATTCAATGTTAGAAGTCGAAAATATAAAGATATACAAAACCACCCTTTATACAATTTGCTGTACCTGTATCAAGGTTTCATACCATCCATGTGGAAATAAGTGGTTTTCCAACCACAAAAGAGGACTGCAAATCTGCTGCTATTCTAAGTGGTTGGAGACATATGCACTTACGATAACATCAGAATCTCTTGTTGGAGCATTCTTCCCCAACTACATATATTTTAGTGCTTGTGTTAATATAATCTTGGATAATGGAATGCAATTTTATTCTGGGTAATTTCATGAGTTATTAAAACTCACAGCAACAGAACGCATTTTCACCTCACCTGCTGTGACTGGAAATGACATTCTTTGAAAAACAACACAGAAACCTCTGAGCATCTCTTCTAGCAAAAGGACCTCACAGAATGGTTACATAATCTTCAATCCACTCTACTTGCCATGTGAAATGGAGCAAACCAAGAAACAGGCTTTTTTTTTCCTGCTTAATTGGTTTATGGTATTCCATTACACATTCCAGGTAACCTATTTGTTACCAAGGATAATGACCCTTTACAACATAGGTACATATAACATTCAAGAAACTATGACTTATCTTGATTTTCTCTTTTCTCACCCTTTGGCCCAAGAAGAAACTTTCATTCCAAAAACTCTGGAGACTACCCATATTTTCATGAGACACTCAGATATGTTCTACATTTTTCACCCTATATAAAGGCTTTGCAGAATCAAACATGCCTACATTCTTCAGGGAAGCAAAAGAAATATTAATGCTCATATACAAAACAAAACCAGCAAAAATGGAAAACAAAACAAAATTTAATACAGATAACACATTCATAGAGAATAAACAAAGACAATCAGATGAAACTTAATGAGCAAATATTAAATTCCATTGCTTTGTCTCCCAAAAGATACGTTGATATTAGAGAAACTTGGATTTATTTTAAGGAATAAATTTATATATACTGTATATATCACCATATTTTGTATGTAATAATTATTATTGTTCTATACTCTTGATGGTTATCATTTTTCTATACCCTCATTGGTTACAAGTTTACTCATGCTATCAATTGTATTATATAGAAAACATTATTATTTTTTACTACATTGATTTTTTTTTAACAACATAGTAACTTTGATGTATATTCATGCTATATCACAACTAAGAATAAGATATAGTATTTGTCATCATAATATATAGTCTATTAATTATATGTTTCAATCCCTATGGAGATTGGTTTTAAATGTGCATTAAGATTCAAGGTAATTGATTGGGCAATTAAAAGTGACAATATGAATTGTTCCATACATTTCTTCTCATGCCTTTCCCCTCATCAAAAGACCTGGCATTTATAGCAATTTTGTATTCACCTTGCCACATAGGATGAGTGGCATCATCTAACACAACTTTCCAGTATCACTAAGCTTACAGAATCAATAGAACTTCTCGCTTATGGAAAAAATATCTAGGACAGATCCCTCCTGCAAAGTCTCCTGATGCAAGACCATAAATATTTCTTTTGAGATGCCCCCAAAAGCCAAAAGGGACAACAATAGGAAGTTTTCCACATTTAGACACACAGCATCAAAGATTCATTAGAAGTGTTTACACACATATTTCCTTGTATCATAACATCAAGCCCCGCCTACCAATTCATTAGAGATTCTAACTCCATCTCTTAGTTTTGAAATATTAAAACCAAGAGTTTAGCTCTTTTGATATACTTTTTGGTAATCATTCAATACTACCCGATCATTCCTTAGAGCATCATTAAAGTATCAACCTATTTCTAGTAGATTTTCCATTCAGGCCCCAAGCACAATCTCTATCCAGACTCCATTCACTATCGTACCAGGATTGAAATTCAAGATTCATAAACTGGTGGAATCATCAGGTTAATACTGTTAAATTATTTATAAAGTCATTATATTATTGATATTAAAGTGTTGTTGTTTAATTTCCTTCAACCTATGTGGAAAGGGGGTGGAAGTTTGTTGATTTTATAGTAGATAAGTTGTAAAGCACTTTGGGTAAAGGAAGAGAGAAAGTGGAAAGAGAGTTACTGTCACAAAAGCTACATATATTAAGCCCACTCCTCAAAACTAGTAGCCCCCTTCAACTAGAAAATATATATAATATAATCTGTATAAACTGTAATCAAATACCATTATTTAAAGATGAAGTAAAATGAATGTTATTTCATATTTAGTCATACACAATTATATTTATTATTTAACCTTTTTTTCTTTATCTGTAATTCAAACAAAGAAATGAAATTTTAATGTGGTATATTTTCTTTTGCATTCCATATTAATGTTTGCAGAATAATTTTCTAGAAAACAAAAATTGGCACCTTGTGAAAAAGACTATCTGTATATCTGCAGAACTAGATAAATTAAACTGACCTTCAAGTACCAACTCAGTTCCAAAATTAAACTGACATAACATAATTTCACGGATGACAAAAGCCACAAGGGCCTATCAAAGGTCATTCAGTTACTAACTCAGTTCCAAAATTAAACTGACTTTCAAATACCAAAGCAGTTCCAAAGTTTGACGTTAATTGTGTAGAAAGAAAAATATATAATAACTTAGAATGTATTATCAAGTTACTAGCTTCAATCCAGAGAAATTCATCACATACCTTGAAAAGGTTTCGAGCTTTCTCATTCATCAGGGCAGGCATTAGGCTTAAATTTCTAATAAAATTTCTTTAAAGTCAACCACCAAATCTTTAACAAATTTTCTTAAATTTCTAATACCAAAACCATCTATAAAACCTGAAAAGAAAAATGATCAGTAATCAGTTCCAAAAAAGACAGTTTATTAATAGAATTCAACCAGTCTCTTATTTATAAACTTCTTTTTTTTTTTAAGAGCCTATCTGGGGACTACCCACTTGGGCACAAGTGGGTAGTTACTGATAGCATCCTAGCACTAAGCTACTTTAAAATAAGAATGAAAAACAATAACAATAATATGGGAAAATTGTAATGAGGAATCAAGCTCCTGCGTCAGGGGGAGGTCTCCCCGGTGCAGGAACGTGCGACCTACAAAGAAAACAAAAAAAAATAGTTAAATAAAAGGGAGAAGGCCGGCCTCCCCCCAAAAGTCTATAAGTCCACCAGTCAATGTACACACACTCATCCCGAGTACAAGGGACAGGTGGTAGCAGCCCCCCCCTCCCAGTACCGGGACAGGTAATGTGCACAAAGATCACCCAGACTAGAACATTTAACAAGAATGTGAGGAACAGTCTGGAGAAAGACGCAGGCAAGCGCTCCACTAAATGGCGTTGCGTCACCCAAGTGTGCCTGATTCGGAGATGACAGAAAGCGACCTGAAGCCGCCGTGGCATTGGGGGATAGGTCCATGGGAACAGTCGCGGCACAATGGCCCGCAACTTTAAGTTCCCATGGACAATCTCCCATCTTCTTTGCCAAGCAGTCCGAAGAGCTGCCCGTATTCCTGCCATGTAGACTGTGTGTGGAAGAGCGAAATGCTGGTCCCGTCGCCCGGTCCTCGCGGACTCTTTGGCGCGCTCATTTCCCACAATTCCTACATGTCCAATGACCTGAGAGCACTCAGGGTGCTCTGTGAGTGACTATAAATCACGATCCAGTCTCCGAACTGGACACATCGCGTAATCTCCCATACCGAGTGGTGTATTGCCCCCAGCTCGGCCGTGAAGACAGACGCAGCGCCTGGCAGAGCCCCACTGACTTCAAACAGAAAGGATAGGGCTGGGAAACCGACCCCCCCCCCCTCTTGGGATTGAAGCCTTCCATATACACTGGCACAGTTGCAGCATAACACGAGATGTGCTCCAAAAAGGCTGAATGCAATACTCCCGGGGCTGTACAAGCTTTGGGAGCAGAGGCGTGGCGACAAATAGCCAACAGTGGTACCCTCAAGGGTGGCATTCTGGGCAGAACAAGGAGCGTCACCAGCCTGAGAGCTATATCTAGCTGCAAATGCATTGAGAGCCATTGGCAACAAAGGGAGACGCTGCGCTCATGCATATAGGCGAGTAATGCACTGTGCACGGCACATAGATAATGGCATCTCTCCAGCATCGACAAGCAGGCTCTCAATAGGGCAAGTGGGGAAGGCACCGGTCGCCAAGGAAGGCCGTTGTGGTGAATCGAGTCCAGCTTCCGCAATAGACGTTCGTTTGCAGATGCATAAAACTTACATCCGTAGTCGAGCTTCGAACGGACAAAGGATTGGTAAAAAATATCCATGGCGCGGGTACAAGAGACCCTAAGGCTGGGAATATGAACCTCCCAGGTGAGGCGTCGGTCGAATACAAGAGCAAGGAAATGGTGCGATTCCACCACATCCAGGCGCACCCCATTAAGAAACAAATCTGGGTCTGAGTGGAGCCGTGGATGGCAGCAGAAGTGCACCACCTTAGTCTTGGCCAAAGAAAACCGAAACCTGTGCGCTTCGGCATAGCGAGAGAGGCGGTTCAATACCTGTTGGAGTCGACGCTCGAGAGTTGTCATCTAGGCCACGCCAAAAGAGATCGAAAGGTAGTCCAGGTAGAGCGTAGCAAGAACATCTTCTGGCAGCATCGAGGTAATGCCGTTGATGCTCAAGGCAAAGAGTCTAACGCTGAGGACACTTCCCTGCAGGACACCCTCTTCCTGCTCCATTAAGCCGGAGAGGGCGCCCCCCCCCCCCACCCGTACACGGAATCGCCGATCTCGCAAAAATTCAGATATAAAGACCGGGAGGTGTCCCCTTGCCTCCATCGTGTGGAGGGTCTCTATGATACCGGATCGCCATGCGGTATCATAAGCCTTCTCCAGATTGAAAAACACCATGATGAAGTGCTGTCTACGAAGGAAGGTCTCACAGACAGCATTTTCCAGTCGAAGCAGAGCATCCAACGTGGAAGCCGCACTGTGCAGAACAGAAATGGCCTCTGCTGTCCAGAAAAAAGACTAATCTAACATTTACCAATTTCTCCATCAACCTGCAGACGCAGGAGGTTAGAGAAATTGGGAGGAAAACGGCTGGGGTAGAATGGGGTAGAATGATCTCTCCCTGGTTTGCGAAAAGCTAGCACAGTAGCGATTCAAAGGAGTCTGTGAGGTTACCCTCTACCCAGATCCTGTGAACAAATCTAACATAAAGGCCAAGCTTCACTCACCCAGGTGTTGAAGCATGGCATCCAGACCATGGGTGGTGTCCGTGCACAAAGCAAGAGCGGAACGCAACACACTCAGAGTAAACCTGTCATTGAAGGGTTCTCCGCCTCTGGAGGTAAAGTCCAGCCGGCGGCACCTTCCACGACTCCCGACGTGCCTTGAATGCTGGTGGAGCAGCATCTCGGCTAGAGAATGTGGAGAAAGCGGTTGCGAAGGATTCCACCATGGACACGAGGTCTGAGATTTTGGTCCCATTCTCCTGGAGAACGGGAGGGAGGAGTGGGTCCTGCGAGACCTGAATCCTTTTAACTCGACTCCAAACCTCTGCTAGAGGGGTTTTCCTGTTAAGTGAAGAAACGTATGCCCGCCAAGAAGAGTGGTAGGCGTGCTTCAAAATATACCAGAACCTAGCCCTAGCCCGACAAAATTCACCGACAGCAAAATCGTTTGGGCGGCGCTTATAGCGCATGTAGGCATAACGCTTCTGTTTGAGGGCCGTCTCACACTCGGCTAACCACCAAGCGAGTAGTTGGCATGCAAAATGGTCAGACATTTTGGGAATAGTAGTCAGGCCCACGGCAATGGGGTTGTCGGAGAAGAACTCAATGGCCTCATCTACTGACCTAAACTCCTCGACTGAGATAGAGAATTCGGTCATTTCCTGAAATGCAGGCCACTGCACCTGCGCCAAGCACCACTGAGGTGGGCTCTCAGGTGGCAGCGGCCCAGAAAATGATATTTGAATGCTAAAGTGATCACTACCATGGAGGTCATCGACCACCCCCCAATCAAAATCAGGCTGTGCATCCGGAGAGCACAGAGATAGATCAAGGCATGAAAATGAAGCGGTCCTCAGGTAGTGATTTGTAAACTTTTCCACATTTAAGACACCTATCTCAAGCTCTTCGATCAAATCGAAAAGGACTTGTCACCTGGGATTTATTGAGTAGTGTCTCCAGACAAGGTGTCTGCCATTCAGATCTCCAACCAAGAGAAAGGGCCTTGGCAACCGTGCCACAACGCGGGGGAAGTCCCCCGCATCGAAGTCAGCTGACGGTGGAATGTACGCAGTAATAACAGTATACCTCCAAAAGTTTAAAGAAGAACTGGGACATCATGCCGGGTGTAAACGGCGCGTTCCCCAGCCCGGCCCCCATCCCAGGGTGGTGGGGTCGCAAAACCCTTATACCCCCCAGAGGGTGGGCAGGGGGTACACACCTAGCATGGTCTCCTGCAGAAAAATAGCTAATGAGGAACAGGATGAGACGAGCCTCCACAGCTCCTCCCAGTTGGCCCGGAGTCCGCAGCAATTCCATTGAAGGAATATGCCCTCTAGGCCTAGCTCGGAGACGCGGGGGCCCTCTTCGAAGAGAAGACCCTCATGGGAATGGCCGTACGCTTCCCGGAGGCAGAACCCCGGGTGCTGTTGGCCAGACAATGCGCTGAAGGTGCTGTCACCTTCGAGGACTTATTGGGGGAGGTTGGGCTCACCATGCGAGTCTTTTCCTCCCTCCGCCTCAAAACCTTAGGCGGGTGTTGCGGCTTCGGAGGCGTGGGCGAAGGAGCTGAAACTCCTTTGTTGTTGTCCTCCTTTCGGGAGGCAGCTTTAGGAACTACGGAAGATGGCCTGGCAACCAACTTCAGGGGTGCTGCCTCCTGTGAGTCTAACAACTCGGTGGAGGCGAATGGCCGTTTGGCCTTACGGGAAACGGTCACGCTGGGGGAAGGGGAAGAGCCCTGGTTTTAGCCAGGGCTGGGTGTGAACCTTTTGAGCCATCAGCTATACCAGAGGAGCGCCCGGGTTGAGTAGAACCTGCAGAAGGGCTCCAAATGGACGCGGAAGCAACTGTGCTCCTTGGCCTGGATGGGCCAGGAGCCGAGGGTGTCTTTCTTAGCATTGAGGCATAAGACATCCCAGGCAGAGCCGGCGTGTCAGGACCAAGTCCTTAGCCTCACAGAATGAGAGACGATCCTGGGCCTGAACGGCCAAGATTTCTTTCTCAAGGAGATATGAACCATATTGCTTCAAAGAAGCAGGATCCGGCTCTCCTCAATTGACACACTTGGCTACACACGATTTAAACTTATCGTGTGCGGCCTTGGAGCAATTTACACAGACTTCGGGTGACCCAGACTTTGCATGTCTACATGAGCAATTCATATGGCCGAAGCGGTGACAGTAATAGCACCTCTGTGGCAGTGGCACAAATGTCTTAACATGGTAGCAGTACCAACTGGCATGCACCGACTAATGCACGTGACAAAGAGTGTAGGGGTGGGTCTCAAGGCCCCACCCTATTTTCTCATCACATGCTCAACCTTGACCACCCTGTGGTCCGCCAGCTCTAGAGTGATATCTTCTATAGAGTAGTCCAAGAGTTCCCTCGCATAAACTACTCCTTTCCCTAAGTTCATGGTAGAGTGCGGCGTCACACTCATTGGGGTGCCATCAAGTGTCCAAAGAGCACTTATCTTGGCTGCCTTGGAGTGATCCACCACATTCACCAGAGGGCTCCCATCCGAGAAACGGGTCACCTTCTGCTCTCTACCAATTATACCAGCTAAAGCTCTCCTCTGATGGATCATGTTGCCCTTGGCCAACATGCTGCCATCAGTGGAACGAATAACTAAGAAGCATTTGAAACCAGCAGGCTCAAAAATGCCAGATAACCTCTGAATGAGGGGCTCCGACGTAATCGGGGCTCCGACGTAATCGGGGCTCCGACGTAATTGAGGCTCCACTCTACGCACTTTTGTTTGGGGTTTCTCCACCCAGGCGAGCACTGGGGATGGACGTGCCAATCTTGGCTTGGTCGCGTTCAAGGATGCTAACGTCCTCGTCCGTCCCCGCGGCCCCTGTGGAGGGAGAAGAGCCCAGTCATTTTTGTCTTTTTTTTATTAGATCTTTTTTTTATAGGAGAGGAGGGCGGGGAATGGAGCCACTTCTTCCCTCCCCCAGCAGGAGCTGCCAGGCCAGATGGGCCAGCCTCTACAAGGTCCTTCACTGAGATGGTGAAGGTCCCAGTAGTCGTGGGGGTACCAGTCGGAGGAGAGATCTCCTCTCCTTGTGCTGTCTTAGCAGCCCAACCCTCCTGGTGAGGGCCCCCACACAGGAGCAGACTCGGACTCAGTGTTTGATGCCAAGCCCGAATCTGCCCTCATGGAAGGCGCAACCGGGCCAGCAGGTCTTTAGAGGGAAGTGGCCAATACATCCTTTCTTCCCTCTCCCCTTAAGGGGGTTTGCCCTACCGAGCCGCTTCAACGGGGAGCAGGTAGTTATGGGCTGCCTGCTGGCTTTCCTGTCTGAGGGCAGCTCCGTTGTTCTTAAATGGGAAGAGATTTTGGTTTTCAACTTTTTTTTTACGGGATGCAAACACTAATCCCCCCCCACAGTGGCCCGCTCTGCAAAGGGTGAGTACAGGCCTGGCAGAGCCAGGTACCAGCCTTTCAGACCCTCCCCCCACACCTGGTGGTCTGGCAGTCCCTCAGCATGGTGGCTCCACCTTGGATGTGGCATAAAATTGATAGAGTGTGAAGAGAGAAGAAAAAGGGATGCGAGGAAGGTATAGGTGGGGATGAAGCAGGTTGTTAAAAACCCACCATCCCAAATTGGAGCTCAGGGGCTAAGGAACATTGTCCCCTCCCCCACCCAGCCTCGATCCGGTCTAGTTGGCCGAGAAGAAGGTCAGCATCTACCCTGTGAGATTAGAGGCTGACCAGAGAAAGTTGTGGGAGAGGTTGTATGAAAAGTGAGGAAACAGGGGAGTAACACAAGTGTTCTGAAGGAAGGAGAAGAGGCTAAGCTGGGGTCGGATGGGGTGCTGAGTCCCATCAGCACTGTGGCCAGGATGGCAAATCGACGCCCCCCTTACGGGGTTATTTATAAACATGACATACTATACATATCGGACATCATTTGGCAATTTGATCCTCATAAAGGTTCCAATACTATTGCATCATAAATGTAATAATTTGATTGATCTCTTTTAATACTTCAAAGGAATAATTCAAATTTTATGAGATTAAATCTAAAGTTTCTGAAGGGGACAGGGGTTGTTATATATCAGAAAATTTGGTAAGGTTCATAAAGAGGTGATAAAAAATAAAAATAGATACATGCCTCTACCACAGCCAGACATTCATAGGCTCTAGAGTAACTAATTGTGAAGCCAACATTCCCCTAAGTACTGAATACTGATTGGACAAACCCAATTAAATTGGTAAAGGGGTAACAAAAAATTTGCCCTGTAAATATTCCTTAAGACATTACCTGTGGGGCTGAAGAATCCCCATACCATCTTCCAGGTTGTGTCATATAAGCAATGAAAGCCTAGTGTTTGCTGGTCTGGGAAGATGCCTCCCGAAAACCTCTTGCGTGAATGCATAAATGAATTGCAATAAGGAACACTGCACCAAGGAGTGATGAGAGCAATGATGATGATGGATGAGTATATTTTTCTGGGCTAAAAAATGGTACATGATTATTTATGAGTATTTCCATTTCTCTTTTCCAAAATGTGCCTTCCCTGAATAAACAAAATTGAAAGCCATTTTATTTAATAAATTAATACACCAATTGTGCCTACGACCTTATGAGTTCAAGTACATTAAATAGAGAAAATAAATAATAACCTATATCATAAAAATGATAATTTCAAATGTAAAAAAAAAATAAATAAATGAAAAACATTGATAATGTAAAGCAAGTAGCTTCATTTTCAACATTTTTAAAAACCTTGTAAATAATATAAAGAACTAAATATTACAGTATTATTATTTTTATACCTAAACAGGAATGACACCAAGGTATGTGGTCTTTCCCAGAGGATGTATTGAAAGATGCTCTGAAATAGGGAAAGAGATACATTGGGATTGCAGGAGGGGCAATTAGGAAAGTTTATTCTATTTTTATATTCATGTAGGTAAGGTTGGTGTCCTGGCAGTAGGTAGGTCAGAGAATCTCTGGTTCAGTGATCAATAGTATATTTGGATGGCTGAATGTCAGTTGAGGTACTGAGTAGAGCTGGTTTTGAAGTGAGGTAGTTGTATATTTTGGGGGGTATTCTGGCTCAGTGGGGTTAGGTAAAGGTTTCTAATAATTGGATGTAGTGGGTGATTTATTTTGGGGGGGTCTATGTGCAGGGTAATAATGAAGAGGGTGTGTAGAGGGTGCAAGGGGCAACACAGTTTGAAGAAGTGTGGCTATCACAGGGTTGGTTGGGAAGTTTGTTTTTTTTTATTTTAAGAGCTCATCTGGTAACTGCCTACTTGGGCATAAGTCGCCGTACTATGGTTAGTTGGGAAAAAGCCTCCTGAACCTTTACCCAGCTTTCCTGGGGTAAAAGTGAGAAAAACCCTCAGGAAAATTTGTCAAACTGGGAAAAAACCAGTTTGGTGTTAAAGTGAAAAAAAATGGTGTCAACTTTACAATTAAATCTGAGAATAGGGCACACAATAATGGCACAACAATGTTATGATAATAAATGTATTATGCTTAAATAATAAAAGGGCTAATTTTATGTATTATTTTCAATATTATTGAACTCTGAAGGGAGGTCTCAAGCACAGGTTTTGCATACAAAGTCTAATCTGAGTTTATATAGTCTTTATCTTTCAGGTTTTTCATATGCATAATTATAAAAAATCATTTTTTTTAGAATACTAAATTGTAATAAATACAATTGAACCTTAAATGCTAAAATAAATAAAGGAATAGCATTCTGCACCCTTAGGTAGATTGCCCAAGAAGTCTTTGTTGGTTGAATATGAGGAAATAACTAACACAAAAGTGAGGTGTAAAAAATGTTTAGCTATAGTGTTCCCTTACCTATCGCGGTTAATGCATTCCAGACCCACCTGCGATAAGTAAAAATCTGCAAAGTAGAAACCACATATTTATTTAATTATTTAAATATAAATATATTTAAACACATTTTAAATGTATTTTAAACCATTATACAGCATCCACTTACTCTTATTAACCTTCCCCACACTTATTTAATCAGTTCAGGCTTATAGCTGCCGCCTTCTATAATTTCTCTGAATGTCTCACGTATGTAATGGTGAGCAGCAACTTTATCAGCATAGGCGGCTTCTCCATGCAACACAACACTTAAAATTCCATAGCACCTCTGGAATTTGTCAAATCAACCCTTGTTGGCAGTGAATGGGGTTGCTTTTATGTGAGAACTTGAACCTGCTTCATCGTCATTGCTGATGTCCATCTCATCTTCTGCATGTTCTTGGCACCGTGATCTTGAACAAGTTAAGTATGCATATCATACAGAGACTTCGCCTTTGCGCAGATTGTGTTACTATCCAGCATGATATTCTTTTTTCCGCAATCACTAATCCAGAGAGAGAATGCAGATTCCATCCTAACCATCACCTTATTGCGTGTAGCATCGATCATATATTCTTCTCATCCTTCTTAATATAATGTACCGTAGATTCATTGAGGCCAAAGTGGCGCCATACAGCCACGTATGTTCTCCCTTCCTTAAGCATGTCGAGAAGTTTCACCTTTTCAATGATAGTTAGATTCTTCCTCGAGCGCTTGGATTCAGGTTCAGAAGACTTAGAAGATGCAGGACCTGCAATTTGAAAACCCAGGATGTAGTGAAGCTGTAAAAAGTGAACAGCGATATAGCGAGGGAGCACTGTATTATCCAAAAGGATTGATAGAGTAAAAGAACATGATAAAAAGTGCACTAAAACTTTGACACAGGCTGCCATTAATACTGCCAAGTCTGGATCAGGTGGTATCAATAACAGCAGGGTTCAATCAAAAGATATTAGCAATTTTTTCCAAATATCAGCTACAGCTGCTACACCAATGGCAACAACAAGAAAGAACCAATAAATCCTAACTTCAGAGGCAAGGTACAATTTGGAAATGGCATGTGCTTCTGATTTGCAGCCCTTATAGTGCATTATCTAATTGAATTCGTTAATGATAATTGTAATGAAAAAGATCAAGATCAAGCAATCTTGAGAATATCACTATTCTCAGACACTTCAAGTACCAGGTTTTGCAAAAGTTTTGTTACACTCAGATTTTTTTTATCTTTCAAGAGTTCTACTTTCCCAGCATTAAAACATGTTTTCCATTGTGTGCAGGTGTGTTAAGATGAAAGTGAAGAGAATCGAGATCTCTGCTCTCCTGCATACAGAACAGAACAAGTTTGACATTGCAAAGTGGATCAATGTCAGCCGGATGACGATCCCTGAGTGGTGGAGAAGCTCAAGAATGAGGAAGACCTCAAAGATCGACTTTGTTTAGGCAGACCTCAAGTTGGTTTTGAGAAAGGCCTTCAAAAGTGCTCTGAATCTCAAAATGACAGCGCTCACAAAAAAATCTTGGTGGCCACAGTATCTAGGGCCATCATGGAGGAGGGTGACTTTTTTTATTTTATTTTGAGAACTCATCTGGTGAGTGACTGCTGACGAGGGCAAAAGAAGGAGGATGACAAAAGCTTGAGGTGCATGAAAAGGCCTCTGCTCAATGACCTATGAGAGAACAATGTCAGGAGCACTGTCATTGCCTTCTCAATGACTTGAGTCATGGCAAGCAAATTATCATTTTATCTGATAAAAAAAAAACATGGTTGATCCAGTCATCAATAAGCAAAATGACTGTATGGTAAGCTTCAACCAGGAAGTCTCTGAGGTCCGCTGTGTCCATGACCAAGCACCTGACCCCTATGGCGATTACAGGCAGATCTTAGCCATTAAAGTCCTGCCCTAGATGAGAAAGATCACAAAAAGGCAGACTACATCTTTTAGCAGGATGGTGCCCCGGCCCACATGGCAAAGACTGTGCAAGTGTTGCTGAGTTTGACATGAACTGGTCGAAGGACTTTTGGCCAAAGCAGTCACCCGACCTCAATCCCTTCAACTACAGTGTGTCGGGAGCAGAGCCTGCAAGGTTCACCACAACTTTGCAATATTGCCATTATGCAAAGAATGATGAGATTAGTTGGATGGCGCTTGGAAGGAGAGTGAGGAGGACCTGTTGAAGGGATGACCCGGATTGTAATAAAGAAATAAATTCCTTTAGGAAACACATGAGCTGGGTTATGAGTGGTTGTTTTGTGGGAGCTTCTTTGAGATGGTGCAGTGGCACATTCTGGATATGGTGGAGCATTTGGGGATGCTAGGTTCCCAGAGTGATGGTATTGTCTGGTACCAGTTTTCTTAGGAGTTGTCTTTCTGACATCTATATGGAGAGGGGGAGGTAGGGGATAAAGGTACTATTTTATGGGGTTTTTTGCCTTGGGCACACTATGGTCAGGAGCAGCAGCAGCAGCCTCAGCACAAGTGGGCCTTAGATGAAGCTTATTTATCAGTGTGGCTTTTGGGAGAGGGTGGACATCCAACAAGAATGTTACGGGTGGGTGGATTTGTGTAGCAGAGGTTGTGCTGGCATTTTCGGTAGTAGTGTATATGAAGCGAAGCTGCATATGGATAATATATGTGGGAGTGCCATCATCCAATGCCTTACAGTGGATCAGCCTTGCCTTCTCTGGATAAAGACAGCTGTTGGAGGAAGGGCAGTGGTCATTATCACAAAAATAACAGTGGGGGATATTGGTGCAATTTTGGCCTTCATGGAATCCGCTCCATCTGTTGCATCTTTGTGATGATTTGCACATCAGTGTCCCATGGCAAAAATGTTGACATATGTAGCACCTTAGTGGGGAAGATAGTAAGGGATAACTTTATATAAGGTAAATCCTAGTACCATTCTCTCAGGAAGACCACCAGAAAATTTAAGACATATCGAGTAGGTAGTGAGTGGCATTAGGGTGGGCTGACAATCTAGAGATTTCAAGCAGGCTGGCAGTGCTGTTGACATCAAGGATCCTGAAATTCTCTTTCCGGTCTTCTTCTCTAAGGAAGACTGGGAGGCTGGAAGTTCTTCCATATTTATATCTACCCATAGTAGCATCATCAGCATGCCAGCACTTGACTGACCATTCACCAAAAGTGGACACTTCTAACACAACCTCAAGTTTCCTTATATGACTAAGTTCTATTCTCAGAGCAGAACCTAAGATTCGACATGAGCCCTCTTTGATGAGCTTGTGGAATGGTGAAGTATTGAGGGCGGATGTGAACTTAAGGGGATGGATGAAAATGGGCTTACCCTTGGTGGATTTTATTAGGATGACATTTTGTGAGTTGGAATCATCCTGAGGGGCCAAGGCTGAGGTGGTGGGTAAATGACGTGGTCTGGTTGTGTTTCTATTACCAATATTGAGGTCAAAACAAGGACAAGGATCCAGTGGGAAAGAGGATGGGCTCAGGCCACGTTTACCCTTTGGAGTTTGGGAAATGTCCATTGGAATGTCTACGCAGTGACCAAGGCTGAAGGCCTAGGTCTCCCGGGTAGAGAGTGGTTTATACACTATAGTAGGGGCAAATATTAGTACATGAATGCAAGAAATATAGCGTATAAGGAAGATTGTGCAAGCAGGCAACCGTTTAATTAGCCAAGCGATAGTGAATACGTTTAAAAGACTGTGACACATCCATACTGTTCAACGGCGAGATCAACCATAAGTAAAAAAAGCCAATGGGAGAGATTATCCAGGCAGATGATTAGTTTTGAATAATTTGTTTTTGGCTACATTTCTTTTGGTTTGGTTCATTTTTACACTCATTTTGTATCTATTATATTTCTTAATGTGGATCGTTTGATATGCCATACTATATATGAGGATATGATCTTGAGATCAGGGAGGCGTGTATTAGTTCACACGCTACCTCACAAGGACACAAACATATGCATACCCTATCACCTCTGAGATCAATCATCAAAAAGTGTCAGATATGGTGGTATCCAAATCCCTACTGCCGAGAAGGCAACACTGATTTATTAGAATTTTCATAAAAGTCTTCTTCTTGAATGGTCAACTTGTATTGTTTATAATATAGTATAATTGTCGTTTTCTCTTCCAATTCCTTCCTCCAGCATGTATCATCATAATTATAAATTCTCTTTTCAACTTCTTCCTTGCTTATATGTTTCAGTTGATCTACATTCCTTAGACTGATCTTGCTCATATAAGTTTTCAGTTGTATCCATCTCCTACACCTAGGGTTATTCCACATATTGTCAAGAATTTTCTTCAACAAATCACTCCCTTGTCCTTTATATACCATGCATAACTAATTTTTTTTCTTATGTCTCTTGCTTCTACTGATGACGCCCCAACCTCCACTCTGAGTGCAACATTTGGAGCATACCCGGGAGCACCCAAAATTTTTCTCTAAACTGAATTTTCAATCTTTTGTAATTCCCTTATTTCTTTGGTATTCCAAACCACAGCTTCTGATCCTGCCATCACATATGGTAGCACTACTGATTTCCAAGAAGTTTTTCCTATCATAAGTCTGTTGCATGATCTTGCTATCACTGAGTATGTTACATTGGCCAATTTCCTACAAGTTTCAATTTTTGCTCCCTTATGTTCTTGAAAACAGTTGGTCTTATCATTAACTGAGATCCCTAAATATTTTATCCTTTGTACTACAGTAAACCCTCGATATAACAAACTATATGGGGCGGGGGGTGTTCGTTAAAGCCCCAAGTTCATTAAACCCAATGAAAATAATAAACGTAAATATGTATATAAAGACTGTATTGCGTGGATATATAATACGTATGTAATTACTAATATTACTAATAAAGTTAAGTGGACTACACAACATAGTATTGATACGAACCTTGCGCACTGTAGGAGACATGTGACACACCAACACTCTCAGGCTGGTTGGAACAACACTCACAGACAAGGGAGGGTGAATAAACACAGGAGTGGTAAGGCGAGGCTTTATTTGGTACACTACTAATGTATGTACATATGTACATTAAAAGATCTGTGAGTGGATGTGCCGCAGCGCGGCGTGTAATGCTTGCCTGAGTGAACACAATGCGATGACCGAACCAACCATCGGATTTAACGAACTTCGGTTCATTAAACCTGATGGAGTTCAGCCAGGAAATTTGGTTCATTATATCCGAAATTCGTTATATTGAGGTTTGTTATATCGAAGGTTTACTGTACTTTTATATTTTTTATATGTTCTGGTTTATTCTTTTCATTAAAGATCATACATTTACTTTTATCTTGGCTTATTTCAAGACTACATTTTCCAGCTACATCCTCTAGTACATCTAACAGCTCCTCCATGGCTTTTATAGAGTTGGTTGAAAGCAATCCATCATCAGCAAAGAAAAGTGCCAGCACATACAGTATTTCATTCTTAAAACCTATTCTTGTTTCACATATTTGTTTTATAATTCGGTTTACCACCACCACAAATAACTGGGAGGAACACATACACCCCTGTCTTATACCACTGGTAAGTCTGATTTCACACAGAAATTCATTGTTCATGTACAGATTTGTCATATCACCATGATATAATCTTGCTATAGTTGTAATTAGGTTACTGTCACATTTATAATCTTTTAATGCTTGTATTAAAATAGCTCTATCAATGGATTCAAAAGCTTTGCTGAAATCAATAGCTGTTAACACAAGCTTTTCCTTTTTTTTCTTTTTATTTCTTTTATGCAGTAGTCCAATATAAATAAATATGTTGTCTTCCAGCCTGCATCCTCTGGTAAATCCAGCTTGCAGTTCATTTAATTCTCTGTTTATTTCCAGATGTTGCACTATCTTATTTTTTATTAGACTTGTGTATAGTTTGTATCCCACATGTCAGAGCTATTGGTCTAAATTTTTTAATTGTAAGTAGTTTTGTTTTGGGTAATAGGTTTTTTTTATTTTTTCCAGTTTTCAGATGGGTTCCTTTCTTCAGTTATTTTATTCAGACATTTTGTTAGAATTCCATTCATCTTCTCATGGTCATTTATCCATTTTAATATCTCAGTTTTTATTCCATCTGGACCTGGTTTTTTATTGATCTTTAATTTCCTTATCTGTTCCTGCACTTCTTGACATGTGAATTGCACTTTTTCATTTCTTTTAGTGGCCTTTCCTGTATACGTCCCTTTAGTGCATCAAAATGCTCCACCAATTCCTCAGGAATATTTTGATACCTTCTTACTTCCATAGGGATTTCCCACAACAACCTATTCTCCTTCCCCCTTTTTGCTCTTCCTTAGTCATATCAGTGTTCCTCCAATTCCTTTGGTATACTTATTTCTTATACTTTACTATAAACTATGTTAATTCTTGTGTTATCTTGATCTGTTAGTTTATGCTTGTACTCTCTCTCCAACTCTTCACCCCAAATCTCACTTATTGTATTCAGACATTTCTGATCAATTCCTTTCTAGAAAGATTCAATTTCTTCACTGCAATCCTGTACAACTTCTTCATTTAGTTCATTATATATTTTCACCTCTTTATTTCTCAAATCCTTTCCATGTAGCTTATTGATATTTTCCCATAAGTATTTATTTGAATTCTTTTTATCTCTTATTTGTGTGGTTATTTTTACTTTCATGTTCAGTTATAGCTTTTGTATTAATTTATGTGTAAATTGCTTTTGTTCCTCATACATTAACTGGTATACTTGTTTTTCTCTTCTTCCGGTTATAGTCCCTTCTCTTGGCTATATTTTCTTTTATTTCTTGGTTAAACAATACTGGATCAATCTTCCCTTTCTTCATATTTTCCTCTTCAAGTACTTATCAGAATTCTGTTTAATAATCATCTCCACTTTTTTCATCTCAATATCACTTTCCTTTAGTAAATCTAGATCTTCTTCCAGATGCTTTAAGAATTTATTCTTTGGTTCTTCTTTTGATACTTTGTAGTATTCCAATTCTTTATATTGTTTACTCCTTATCTTATAAGTTAATTTTACTCCCATAAGGCAATGGTCAGATAAATTTAAAATAACTTTCTTCTCATCTATATACATACCCTCAAAGTATAAATATAGTTTCTCATTCACCAAGACAAAATCTATTGCACTTTTTTCTCCTTTGTTCCCTTGTTACCACACCTTCACATCTTTCATCTGCATTTAATAAGTTCAAATTCCAACTCTCCATTAATTCTATTACATATTGCACTATTGCA
Source organism: Ceratothoa steindachneri (assembly GCA_963969495.1). NCBI lineage: Eukaryota > Metazoa > Arthropoda > Malacostraca > Isopoda > Cymothoidae > Ceratothoa > Ceratothoa steindachneri. Next base: position 47,783,016 of record OZ018328.1, on the reverse strand, counting down.
CTTTTTTCTCCTTTGTTCCCTTGTTACCACACCTTCACATCTTTCATCTGCATTTAATAAGTTCAAATTCCAACTCTCCATTAATTCTATTACATATTTTCCATTTTTATTTATAGATTGTTCTCCAATAAACCCTAAATGTCTATTGAAATCACCCATTAGCATCAACATGTCATTATCCATGTCCAATTCCTCCAATCTTTTCCTTATTGTACTCCTATTTTTTTCATTTCTCTCTTGGTCTTGAACATCCATATACACTAATAGAATTCTCAATAATTTCTTATCATATATCATTATTTCTGCCTCCATTAGATCACTATTTCCAGTATTCATTATTTTCACACACTGATAATGTCCATTCCTTATTAACATCATTCCGCCTCCTCTCTTATCTTTCTCCTTTCTCATCCAAGAATATTCCTCTATTTCATTACGTCTTTATGTATTTTTGCTCCTTTACCGATAAAGTATGGTTGAGTCAGAATGTGGTATACTGAAAGAAACCATTTTTTAGGGGATATTTATTCCTCCTTGCCTAAACAAAACGTCAAAGGAAATGAGCCAATTCGGTGAGTGGAATTTTAAAACAATTTTAATATTCTATTACAGCTTGCAGCCTGAATGTTGATGGCTAGCACCTGGAAGAAAATAACCTTCTAAACAAATTTCAACTCAGATTTAGAAAGAAAAGGAACAGGGAAATGGCCCTTGTGGTCATTACAGAAAAAAATAGCTAAAGCTAAAAAGGAAAAGGCTAGCATTGATATTGTCTGCAGGAACATTTCAAAAGCATTCAACAGAGTATGGATTAAAGGAATGCAGTATAAAATATTACAGTTACGCATAAACAGCAAGCTAGAAAGACTAATCTGTAACTATGTTACGCAATGACACATATCAAAATGAAGAACCACCGCGGAGATAAATTTAAGATGGAGACTGGCCTTCCGCAAAGCGGGTGTCTGAGCCTAACATTATACTTTGTGTATAGTTCAGACATTCCTCCACCATTTATGCATGGATGTCTCAATATACAGTTCACAGATGATGTCGCACAAATCGTCGTCTGCCCCTACAGACACCCGGACATGCAGGCAAGACTAACAGCAGAAGAAATAAGAAGAATCTACATTTACAAGAAACAATGGAAGATTAGTACTAACAGGAACAAATTTAAGATTGTGGCAATTTACAGGAGGAGACTCAGTGACATTCTAACCCAAGGAGAGAGATACAAATACACAAACGAAACTAAAGTTCTAGGACTAACAATTGCAAAAATAGGATACTCAAAGCACTTGAAAGAACAAGCGGAAAAAGGAAGAAGGGGACTGGGGCTACTTTACAGGCTCAGATCCTTTAACTGAAAAAATAAAAAGAAAATATACCAAGCATTAATTCAATCAGGAATGGTATATCCAGTCATCCCCATGTATACCATTTCAAATACAGTAGAACCTCGGTTGTCGAACGGCTCCCTTTTCAAACAAATCGGTTGTCAAACAAAATTTCAAACTAAAAATTTACCGTTATCATACCCTAACTTGGTTGCCGAACAAGCCAACAATACCACACAGGCAGCATGTGATCACTGAGTGACTGAGCGTGTGGCGTCAGTCTTGCCTCAGCCCATGCTCTTAGTATATATGCTAAGAACTGTTGTCTGATTTTGCCGGTATTTCTTGTATTGTGCATTATTTCTTCTATTTTTTTATTCCATAAGCCACCATGGGGCCTAAGAAAGCTAGTGAAAGTGGAAAGGTGGAAAGAAAAATAGTGAGAACAACAATAGAAGTGAAGAAAGAGATTATTCAAAAGCATGAGAATGGCGTTTGTGCTTCAGATCTGGCTTTACAGTATAGCTTAGCAAAGTTGTCGATTTGTACCATCCTTAAGAACGAACAAGGAAGCAATAAAAGAAGCTAAGGTTGCCAAAGGAGTGACTATGATCACCAAGCAAAGATCTCAGACATTACAAGAAGTGGAAAAATTGCTACTGATTTAGATCAACGAAAAGCAGTTGGGTTTTTTCAAAGGTGCTTTGAGATTACTTCTGACACAGAGTTAACTCTCCATGACTTTTGAAAGAACCACTTCAATATCATGCATTGCTTAGGTCTTATTGACAATGCCTGACAGCCACTGACTCGCAGGACCTTGAACTCAGCCTGGAAGAACCTCTGGCCTGACTGTGTTGCAGATTTCAAGGGATTTGAGACACAGCCTACTGAAGTTGTTGATGACATTGTGGCAAAAGCATGGGCCTGGAAGTCAACAATGATGATATTGAAGAGCTGGTGGAGGAACACATCACCAAGTTGTCTACTGATGAACTCAAACTCCTTCAGAAGGAGCAGCAGAAGCAGGTGCTTGAGGAGATATCTTCGGAGAAAGAAAGAAATGTGTGCAAAATGGGTTGAAATGTATCACCCTGATAAGGCAGTAGCAAGCCATGTCAGTAACCTTTTCAATGACAATGCTATGTCTCATTTCCGTAACATTGTGAAACAGAGGCAAAAGTAAGTTTCAATAGAAAGGTTTTTAGTGAAAAAGAGGCCTAGTCAGTCCCAGGCAGAATCTGCTAGCAAGAAACAGGAAATTTTTGAGATGGAAAAACCTCCTTAAGTTTTTATGGAGGGGGAAAAACCTTCTGAAGTTCTTGTGGAGGTGGACTCCCCTTCCAAACAATAACATCCCTTCCCTTCCACCTCCTCTCCACCCTCCACTTGCGCCATCAAGACTCCTCAGCACAGGTAAGGATGAATGAAATTGCCTTTCTTATTTATAGCTTTATTCAGTTGTGTTTATCAGTTTTGTTAGATCTAATGATTTTCATTGGTTTTGTGTATGAACTTGTACACAAAATACTTTTTTAAATGTTTGAATAAGCAATCATCTGGGGTCCAGGAATGGATTAATCCATTTTACATTGATTCCTATGGGGAAAATTGTTTTAGTTTTCAAACTTTTTGGTTCACGAACGGCCTTCAGGAATGAACTAAATTCAAAAACATGAGGTGCCACTGTAGTAATAATACTGAACTGCAGCATATACAAAATAAAACAGTTTCAGTAATCACAAACACAAGAAAAAGGGAGAGGAGAAGACAACAAGATCTACATCGGGAAGTGAAGATGGAACCACTCAACAAGATTATAGAGAAAATAGCCAAGAAACTGATTCAAAACACACAATGAGAAATTGGAGAGGAAATCATGGACTTGATCAACCAGAGAGAGGAGGGGGGGGGGTCGCATAGACTCTTCCCTACTTACACATCAAGGATCGATCAAGAGGAAGAATTATTCATGAGATAATTTGGAAAGCAAAGAGCAAGTAAGTAAACAAATACAGTCAACCCTCGATATAACAAACTATATGGGGCGAGGGGTCGTTCGTTAAACCCAATGGTTATTAAAAGTGATGGAAATAACGAACCAAGTTCGTTATATCCGATGGTTCGTTCGTTCTATGGAGTAGTAAGTAGCACTCATGAAGAGAGGAAGGAGGAGGAATAGAATGCCAGAACCTTTCCCGCGCGATGTTCACAGCCGACTGAGCTGCGAGTCAGTGAGTTGAAGCATGGAGTTCGGCCACAAAATTTGGTTCATTATATCCAAAATTCATTATATTGAGGTTCGTTATATCAAGGGTTTACTGTATAGTTTTACATCAGACGTAGAAAACTAATTAAATAAAATAGAAAGGAGAACAATTCAAAGAACCAAAATACATGTCATATAACAACATTGAAGGATAAATCTGATACGCAGGCAATTACTACCTAAACTATTAATTTCAATACTATTACATAACTAAAATGACAGAGATTAGCATGACCTCCATGCAACTTAGCATCCAATTGCAACCCTACTACTTCCTTATACTTCTCCCTACATTTCTCTTCTATCCTTTACACCTTAAGGGCTAAACACAGAATATGTGGGACAGGAACATAATAGAAAGAGTAAATAGAAAAGGATATTAAACACACCATGGTTCAGAGTCCACGTAAATCTGTAGGTCCACTGACCACCTAGGTTACCTATCTAGTCTACTACGATATTTCAAACTTTGCTATCTCTTCCTCTACTCTTCCTGGGGAGAGGGCATGCCTTGGGGGGGAGGGCAGCCAGGTTCCCTTCCCTCCCCATCCGGACATCTCAGGATGACAGGCATGGAGGAGGGGAGAGGACTGGCAATCTTTCTATATCTCTCATCCCACAACTTTCCCCCCTTCTCTTCATTTACTAGAATGGCTTCTAAGATGTTCAGCCTTGCTTTATTTCCCCTCTTTTCTTTTAATTCAGGTTCAGGTTGTTGAGCCAACCTTTGTATCGGGATATGGCATTTATTTTTCTGTGGAGAGGAGAGTAATTAATTAGCCTTATTCATTTCTCTTCTTCCACACACACTGCAAAAATCTCTTTGTTGCTCTTACTATTCCTATTTTCTTGTCATCTCTATCTTTTTTTCCACACTCAGTCCATAATCCTCTCTTCTCTCCACCTCCGCTTACTTTTCTTTTCCCAGCCCTATCACCAATTCTTCTTTCAACTTCTCCCTCTCCAGACAGTGGCCCACACACTACACAATCAAATGTTCTATAGATTCTTTCTGCCCCAATAGGCACCACTCACATCTGTTCTCTCCTCCATTCCATTTATACGTTCACCCCTTCACCTCAAAGGATCCAGCACGTGGCTTGAATAGTAGCTGGCTTGCAAAACTCCTATCATACATATCCTCAATGCAAGGCTCCCTTTTGCCTGTGTATAAGTTCAGAATTCTCTTGCCATTTATTCCTCTTCTCCAGGACCTTTTTCCTGCATCTAATATTTTCTGCTTCAGTTTTCCCTTTGCTCTGTCCTCTATATAGATTGCTTCCAATTCATACTTTGTATCCATTCTCGTTACCTCTTTGCGCCACTAAGTCCTATCATAGGCAACATACACATAGCCTGCCCAGGTCTCTATTCCCATCCCTTGCAATCTCAACTTATAATTTTAATTTGCTTTCATCTTTGCCACCATCTCTTCATACCTACTCCAGCCCATTTCTACTCAGTGCCTCTACTGCTACATAGGAATTGGCTCCTAGTGCTATTCTTGCCACTTTTTGGGGGATATTTTCCATTCTTTCCAATTCTGCCTTTGTCACTTTACAGACTTCATACCCATACAGGCTACTTGGGACTGTTATCCCTTTCCCCAGTTCTCTTATCATTTTAAACTTATTTGCTTGCTTAGTCGCCATGTTCCTCAGCATGCCAGTCATTTTTAGCATATTTACCTCATTTTGTCTCTTATGCTTCTCAAATATATCCTTCTGGTTGCAGACTGACATACCCAAGTATCTATAATCATTTACCACTTCTAGGATGGACAAAAATTGCAGAAAATTTGAGGATTGACTGGGAGACCACTTTGGGCAATGAAAACGTTGAAGAGATGCTCTCCATCTTTACAAGAATATGTGAAGAAACCTGCAAGGCCTATGTTCCACCAAAGAATTCCACAAAAAAGAAAAGAGAGATTCCAAGAGACCAATGTATCCTTATGAGGAAGAGGAGTCTGTATAAAGCAAAACTGAACAAACCCTTTACACCAAAAGGCCCAAAACTACATAATACCCTCATGGACATAGAAACAAAACTGTTAAGAGTCACACAAAGATGAGAGAAGGAGGGAAGAACTACAGGCAGTCAGCAATATCAAAGGCAATCCAGTTTTTTTATGCATATGCTAAGAAGGCAAAAAATGCATCAACAGTGGGTCTCCTAGAAGATGACAAAGGAAAGCTTGTTAATGACCCTATAAAAATAGCTAACATCCTGAAGGAACAATATGAAAATGTCGTTAGCATACCCATCCCAGATAAGCCAGTAAACAACACAGTAGTCTTTTTTTTAAGGAGGAAGCAGGCACACCCACACCAAAACTAACCAAAATAGTTCCTAGCACTGATGAAATACTCCAGGGAATACAAGCCATAGCCCCAGACTCAGCAGCAGGCCCAGATGGATTCAGTGATCAGCTCTTGAAAAACTGCAGTAATGAGTTAGCACTGCCACTCAAGAAAATAGCCACCAAGTCCCTGGTAACTGGCAGTGCTCCTCCCTCACTAAAAGAGGGTATAGTGACCCCAATTCACAAGGATCTGGCCAAAAACTATTCACCAGTAATGCTGACCTCCCACATCATCAAAATAATAGAACGAGTTGTCAGAAAAAGAATGACAGACTACATGGAGGAAATCAAAACTTTTAACAACAGTCAATATGGCTTCAGAAAAGGTCGTTCCTACCTGTCACAGTTACTTATCCACCATGAAGCCATTTTAGAGGAAACCAGCAAAGGCAACAATATTGATGTGATTTATCTAGATTTCTCCAAAGCTTTCAATAAGGTTGACCATGGTCTTGTCCTCTACAAACTAAGAGGCCTTGGCATAGCAGGCAGCCTAGGACAGTGGTTTCACAGTTTTTTGACAAACAGGAATCAGAAAGTGTCAATCCAGGGTCATCACTCAGCAAAAAGTAAAGTAGTGAGTGGAGTTCCACAGGGGTCAGTGCTTGGACCCTAATATTCCTCATAGGGAGACTAGGAGGATGACTGAGGTGCTTGTGATGGGTGACTCTCAGATTAGATATTTAGATAGGAAGTTGAGTGCAAGCAAATGGAAGGGAGTGAGAGTTTGTTTGCCGGGTGCTGGTGTAAATGATGTGTCTGAGAGGTATGATAACCTGGTGTCTAGGTGTGAGAGGGATGCAGTTGTGATTACGCATGTGGGAGTAAATGATGAGTTACAAGAGAGATATAAAAGGTTAGTTGAAAGGATGTGTGAAAGTAGAGTGAAAGGCATTGTTTCAGGTATGCTTCCGAGATTGGATGTGGGGATGGAATGTTTGTCTCATCAATTGGACTGAATGAGTATGTGAAAGGCCTGTGTGAGGAGTCGGGATTAGTGTTTGTAGATGTTTGGAATGGGTTTATGGGAATAAGGCATTGTATGCATTGGATGGACTCCATCTAAGCCGGGCTGGGGTTGACATGTTGTGGCAGGAGTTAGATAGTGTCGTTGGGTCTTTACAGGCGGGAAACTAGTTACTGATAGTGGTCAGGGAAATATAAGAGTACAGGGTGGGGCAGGGATAGGAGGGCTGAGTTATCTTTATACTAATGCTCATAGTCTTAGAAATAAGAAAGATGAGTTATTTAGTTATATTATTGATGAAGATATAGATATAATAACATAACATAACATAATTACACGGATGACAAAAGCCACAAGGGCCTATCAAAGGTCATTCGCCTCTGTCAAAACCCACCCACAAAAAGCACCATCACCAGGGGAAGACAAAATCAAAGTCTCCCACAATATAATATAACAGATGACAAAAGCCACAAGGGCTCATCATAGGTCATCCGAGTCAAACGGCCTCTTTTTTTAAGGCACCCACACTCCCAGGGAAATTACATCCAGAGGATTGCATCCAGAAACAAGGGTATCACCAATCAAGGCTTGTCAAGAACTAAATCATGCAGCTATAGATATATACAAACAATATTAATATATACAAAACTTAGGAACCATCACAACCTTCCCTTCCCATAAACTCATCCAACCTACTCTTAAATACATTTAGATTTGGACTACCTACTACCCTCTGCGGCAATTTGTTCCAGAAGTCTACCACTCTATTGGTGAAAAAATATTTTCTTAAATCCAACCTACACCCTTGCTTTTTAATTTTCAAGTGGTGACCTCTAGTCCGATTTCCATCATCTAACTCAAAAAACTTGCTAACATCCAATTTATCTATCCCGGAAAAAATTTTAAACAGCTCAATCATATCCCCTCTCACACACCTCCTTTCGAACGAGAACATATTTAATACCCTCAGTCTATCTATATATTCAAGGTGCCTCAGGGAAGGAATAATCTTTGTTGCCCTCCGTTGCACTGACTCAAGAAGGTTAATATCGTGTCTAAAATGTAGGGACCATGCCTGTATACAGTACTCTAGATGTGGCCTAACATAAGAGTTATAGAGTTTAAGAATAACCTCCTTACTTTTGTAACTGACATTTCTCTTAATAAAACCCAGCACTCTATTTGCCCTATTTCTTGCTTCAATACACTGCTTAGAAAACCTTAATGACTTATCTATTACTACTCCTAGATCTTTCTCATCCTCTACTGAGCTCAGCCAATGCCCATCCATTTCATAGTTAAATTCTCTATTATCTTTTCCCATGTTAATAACTTTGCACTTATCTAGGTTGAAAGTCATTTGCCACTTATGTGCCCAGGATAACAATTTATTTAAATCCCCCTGCACTTTAAAATTATCATCAATATCTTTAACTACAGCTGCTAATTTGGTATTATCCGCAAAAATTGACACTTTATTATTAACTGCCTCCCCAAGATCGTTTATATAGATGACAAATAATAATGGACCGAGAACTGATCCCTGAGGAACCCCACTGATAGAAAGCAATGCCTAAATGCTAAGAATAAAGCTAATAGGATATTGGGATTCATTAGGAGGAGTGTAAGCAATAAGAGTGCTGAAGTCATTCTAAAACTGTATCTGGCGCTAGTTAGGCCTCATCTAGACTATGCAGTACAATTTTGGTCACCATATTATAGGAAGGATATTGATTTGCTTGAGTCTGTGCAGAGAAGGATGAAAAAGATGATTGGTGGGCTAAGGAACTTACCTCATGGTGAAAGGCTCAGAAAACTAAATCTACATACATTGGAAAGAAGAAGAGTCAGAGGGGAATTGATTGAAGTCTTCAAATGGGTAAAAGGATATAATAAAGGGGATCTGGGTAAGGTTCTTATACTTAGTGAACATGACAGGACACGTAGCAATGGGTTTAAGCTTGATAAGTATAGGTTTAGGAAGGAGATTGGGAGGAATTGGTTTACAAATCGTGTGGTAGATGAATGGAATAGGCTCACTAGACATGTGATAGAAGCCTCCTCTCTGGGTAGTTTTAAGAATAGATTAGATAAATATATGGATGAAGCTGCTAGATGGGACTGACTTTTTTTTTATGTACATATGTATATATTTTTCTAAGGAGTGGGGAGATTATATTTTGCGGTTGCATGAATGGACATAATCCTCTGGATGCATTTTATGTATATTGTAGATTAGATCTGACGAACTCCTGTTAAGCTTGACAATGTTTATGATTTTTCTCTGGTAAGAAATCTTTTGTGTGTTGAATGGAACAGGAGCTGCCAAGTGTAGGCCATGAATGGTCTTTTGCAGTCTCCTTTTCTTATGTTCTTATGCTCTTATATAATAAATGTAGTCCAAGAACAATGTATCCCAATGAAGGCCATTAGGAACAAAAGTAGGAAACCATTATGGTGGAATCAGGAGATAGCTAGAAAAATTTCAGAGAAGAAAAGGGTATATAAAAAATTACAGGTAGAAAATAATATTCAAAATTTAAGTGATTATAGAATGGCTAGGAATGAGTTAAATAAGATTATAAATAAGAACAAAAGGGTGTCAGAAATTAAATTAGCTCAGGATAGCAACAAAGATCCTAGAAAGTTCTTTAGTTACTATAAAATTAATAATAAGTCTGGCAGAGTTAAAATAGGGACTATCAAATATGAAGGGGTTGTGAGAGAAACTGATGAGGAAATAGTTGAGGTACTAAATGGTCATTTTGCATCAGTATTTACAAAGGAGAAGCTAAATAGTCTTATGTATAGTACTCATGGGTCAGGGAAAGAGGTGTTTACTACCATTAGTGTGGATTGGAGGATGTTAAAAGAACTAATAGGTGAGTTAGATACTACCAAGGCCTCCGGCCCTGATAATATTCATTCTAGGATACTTAAAGAAGGGGTAGAAAGTATCTCAATAGCTCTGGAGAAGTTGTATACTAGGTCACTGGAATATGTTATTAACGTGGGGAGAGATAATAGGGAATTTAGCTATGAGATGGATGGGTATTGGCTTAATTCAGTTGAAGATGAGGACTTAGGAGTAGTAGTAGATAGGTCACTGAAATTTTCAAAGCAGTGCATTGAGGCAAAAAATAGAGCAAATAAGGAGCTAGGTTACATTAAAAGAAATGTAAGCTACAAGAGTAAGGAGGTCATCCTTAAACTATACAACTCTTATGTCAGGCCACATTTAGAGTACTGTATACAGGCATGGTCACCACATTTTAGACATGATATAAACTTATTAGAGTCGGTACAAAGGAGGGCAACAAAAATAATACCATCCCTGAAGCACATTGAATATGAAGATAGACTGAGGGTATTAAATATGTTTTCATTTGAAAGGTGTGTGAGGGGAGATATGATTGAGCTTTTTAAAATCTTTTCTGGGATGGATAAATTGGATTTCAGCAAGTTATTTGAGTCAGAAGGTAGTAATAGAACTAGAGGCCACCAGTGTGGAAGTTGTGAGTGATGATGAATGGTGGGTGAAAATGGATAGGATAGATAAGTTAGGACAGGTTAGGTGTGTGAATGAGAGGGACATAGAACCTGTTAGGTTGACTAACAGATTCAATGTCCTGAGAGAGGAAGAGTGTGAAAGTGATTTGCCTGGTGTGATTGTGGATGAAAGCAGGATGGGTGGTAGCGTGACTGAGAGCAGGAGGGAGGGTAATGTTAGGCCAAGACAGAATAGGAGAATGACTGAGGTGCTAGTGATGGGTGACTCTCAGATTAGGTATTTAGATAGGAAGTTGAGTGATAGCAAGTGGAAGGGAATGAGAGTTTGTCTGCCGGGTGCTGGTGTAAGTGATGTTTGTGAGAGGTATGATAGGCTGGTTTCTGGGTGTGAGAGGGATGCAGTTGTGATTACGCATGTGGGAGTGAATGATGTAAAGAAGGTGGGTACATGTGAATTACGTGAGCAGTACAAAAGGTTAGTTGAAAGGATGAGTAAAAGCAGGGTAAAAGGTGTTGTTTCTGGTGTGCTTCCGAGATTGGATGTGGGGGTAGAATGGTTGTCGCGTGCAATTGGTTTGAATGAATTTGTGAAAGGACTGTGTGAGGAGCTAGGATTGGTGTTTGTAGATGTCTGGGGAGGGTTTTATGGGAATAGGAGGTTGTATGCGATGGATGGGCTCCATCTTAGTTGGGCAGGTGTTGAGGTTCTATGGGGGGAGCTGGATAGTGTGATTAGGTCCTTACGGGTGGGAAACTAGAAGCTGTTAGAGGTAAGGGAATAACAGGAATACAGGGCAGGTGTAGGAAATGGAAGGGATGCAGAGATAGAGGAATAGCTAGGGGAGAGGGCATACTGATGCGTTATAGGGGGACTAATGCACAAGGGAATGAGCAGATAACTAGGAATAAAAAAGCACAATGCAATGAAGATGGGAATAATAAAAAAACCTTAAGAATATACTACACAAATGGTCGGAGTATAAGGAATAAGATAGATCTCTTAAGAGCGGTAGCGAGTGAAGAGAATTTTGATATAATTGCGATAACAGAGTCATGGCTTGATTTGGCAGGTAATCACTTTAAACCTGAGGTTGAGATTGAGGGCTTTAACATGTTCCATACAGATAGGAATAGGAAGAGAGGAGGAGGGGTTATTATTTATATTAAAGATAATCTCCAGTGTTGTGTAAACAGTACAATTAAATTAGATGATAACACAGAGTCATTATGGCTAAATGTAAAGGAAGGTAAAAGCAAGCTTGTCTTAGGATTATTATACAGACCACCAAATCTTAGTAAGGAAGCTTCAAATCTTCTGTGGCAGGAGATTGAACAGGCATGTAGAAGTAAGCATGTGTGTATAATGGGCGATTTTAATTACAGAAATATAGACTGGGAAGCTCTTGTGGGTGATCAGGAGGCTGAGGAATTTTTGAATGTTGTCCAAGATAATTTTCTGAGACAGATTATTAACGAACCCACTAGAGGTAATAATATACTGGATTTAGTTCTGACAAATAGGGAAGAAGTTATTAAGGATACTGAGATTGGAGGAAATTTGGGTAATAGTGACCATTGTGAAATTAGATTCAAGATGAAATGGAATGGTATTGATAGTAGCATGAACAATGTTAAAATTCCTGACTTTAGAAGAGCAAATTATAATGGGCTAAGGACTTACCTGGAGGCAGTTGTACAGAAACCAGGCAATGAAATCAATTCAGGAATAGATTCAATGATATCAGTTAGTGGAGACAATAATCACCAGGAGGAAGAGATTACAATTGAAGAGGAGTATGAAAGAATAATTGAGCAATTAATTACAGGTCAGATGATTAACATTCCATATAAGGAGATTAGGACTAAAAATAATGACCCAAAATGGATGACAGATAAAATTAAGCATTATATTGGCATTAAAAAGGGCATTTATAGGAAGATAAAAAATGGAGAGGATCACTTAAGGCAGAGATATAATGAACTAGCGTTAAAAAGTTAGTTAGAGTAGCAAGGAGAAATTATGAAATTAAAGTGGCAAATAGGGCAAAGGAAGATCCTAAAAGTTTTTATCAATTATACAAAACTAAGGTTAGAGATAAAATAGGCCCACTTATAGATTCCAATGGAGAATTAGTGAGTGATAGGGACTCAATGGCTGGAATGCTAAATGACTTTTTTCTCTCAGTATTTACACAGGAGGATACTCTAAATATACCTGAGGTGTCAATGATCTTTCGGGGTAATGATGAAGAGAAATTAAAGGATATCTTGATCACAAAGGAGATAGTGACAAAGGAAATTGATAAAATCAAAAGTAGTAAAGCACCCGGTCCTGATGAGGTCTTTCCTAGAATTTTGAAAGAATGTAAGGATGTGTTAAGTGAGCCCCTAGCATGCATCTTTAGAAAATCATTGGAGAGTGGCATTGTGCCAGTGGCATGGAAGAAAGCCAATGTGATACCTATATTTAAGAAAGGGGATAAAACAAATATGTCTAATTACAGACCAGTAAGTTTGACATCAGTGGTAGGGAAAATGATGGAATCTATTATAGCAAGAAATATTAGAGATCACTTGGATAAGCATAAGTTGATAAAAGAATCACAGCATGGCTTTAGTAAGGGTAAATCCTGTCTGACTAATTTGCTTTCTTTTTATAGTAAGGTGTATGAATCAGCAGATAATGATGAAAACTATGATATTTTATACTTGGACTTTAGTAAGGCTTTTGATCGAGTGCCACACTTACGGCTTCTGAGCAAAGTTAAAGCACACGGGATCGATGGCAGTATATTTAGGTGGATTCAGTCATGGCTTGGTGACAGACAGCAAAGAGTTAGTATAGATGGAGTTAAATCTGAGTGGGGGTGTGTTAGCAGTGGAGTTCCGCAAGGATCTGTTTTGGGTCCCTTGCTATTCTTAATTTATATTAATGATCTTGACATAGGTATAAGTAGTGACCTGAGTAAATTTGCTGATGATACTAAGCTAGGTAGGGCCATTAGGGCTGATTCTGATGCTGTTGTAATGCAGGAGGAATTGACCATTCTGTCCAATTGGGCCGAGAAATGGCAAATGAAGTTTAACTTAGACAAATGTAGTGTACTTAGTATAGGTAGAAATAATCCATTGAATAGTTATAAATTAAATGGGAGAATTTTAGGGAGGACCGATTGTGAGAGGGACTTGGGTATTTTGGTAAGTTCAGACCTTCGTCCTAGAAAGCAATGCCTAAATGCTAAGAATAAAGCTAATAGGATATTGGGATTCATTAGGAGGAGTGTAAGCAATAAGAGTGCTGAAGTCATTCTAAAACTCTATCTGGCGCTAGTTAGGCCTCATCTAGACTATGCAGTACAATTTTGGTCACCATATTATAGGAAGGATATTGATTTGCTTGAGTCTGTGCAGAGAAGGATGACAAAGATGATTGGTGGGCTAAGGAACTTACCTTATGGTGAAAGGCTCAGAAAACTAAATCTACACACATTGGAAAGGAGAAGAGTCAGAGGGGAATTGATTGAAGTCTTCAAATGGGTAAAAGGATATAATAAAGGGGATCTGGGTAAGGTTCTTATACTTAGTGAACATGACAGGACACGTAGCAATGGGTTTAAGCTTGATAAGTATAGGTTTAGGAAGGAGATTGGGAGGAATTGGTTTACAAATCGTGTGGTAGATGAATGGAATAGGCTCACTAGGCATGTGATAGAAGCCTCCTCTCTGGGTAGTTTTAAGAAAAGATTAGATAAATATATGGATGAAGCTGCTAGATGGGACTGACTTTTTTTTTATGTACATATGTATATATTTTTCTAAGGAGTGGGGAGATTATATTTTGCGGTTGCATGAATGGACATAATCCTCTGGATGCATTTTATGTATATGTAGATTAAATCTGACGAACTCCTGTAAAGGGTGACAATGTTGATGACTTTTCTCTGGTAAGAAATCTTTTGTGTGTTGACTGGAACAGGAGCTGCCAAGTGTAGGCCATGAATGGTCTTTTGCAGTCTCCTTCTTTTCTTATGTTCTTATGTTCTTAAAAAACAGAGGTGCAGACTGGATGTTAGAAAATATTTTTTCACTAACAGAGTGGTGGATTATTGGAATAGTTTGCCACCTGAGACTGTAGACAGCCCAAACTTGAATGTTTTCAAGCGCAGATTGGATGATTATATGGGGATGGAGGGTTAATTTCTTACTTTTGGTATGTGGATATGTTTCTTGACTCATTCCTGTGGATGCAGTTTCTTTTTATTGTATATTTTGGGGGACCTTGATTTTGTTTTTGACAGACTCCTATGGAGGCTTTAAATTATATATTGTAGATGCGTGGTTGGACATTCCTATGGATTGTTAAATTGCATATTGTAGATGCATGATCTGACAAAATCCTATGGATGCTTTATGTGGGTGGATTTGATGGATATGGATGACCTTTGATAGGCCCTTGTGGCTTTTGCCATCCATGAAATTATGTTATGTTATGTTATTGGAAGAGAGCAAATGTAGTCCCCATTTTCAAGAAGGGTAGTAAAGAGGATCCAAATAACTTTAGACCGGTTAGCCTAACTCCTGTAGTCTGTAAAATTCTTGAGAAAATAGTTAAAAAAGGGATTTGCCAACATCTAGAGAGGGAGGGATTAATCAGTGATGCTCAGCATGGGTTTAGATCAGGTAGATCATGTTTGACTAATTTACTAGACTTTCTGGAGTTTGTAACAGATTAAGTAGATAAGAGAAAGAATGTAGATATAATTTACTTAGATTTAAGTAAAGCATTTGATAAGCTACCACATAGGAGACTAGTTCATAAATTAAAAATGATTGGGATATGTGGGGGTGTTTCAAATTGGATAGCTGAGTGGCTGAAAGACAGGAAGCAAAGGGTAGTGCTAAATGGTGTAAAGTCAGAGTGGAGGGATGTTACCAGTGGGGTTCCTCAGGGATCAGTTCTCGGTCCATTATTATTTGTCATCTATATAAACGATCTTGGGGAGGCAGTTAATAATAAAGTGTCAAATTTTGCGGATAATACCAAATTAGCAGCTGTAGTTAAAGATATTGATGATAATTTTAAAGTGCAGGGGGATTTAAATAAATTGTTATAATGGGCACATAAGTGGCAAATGACTTTCAACCTTGATAAGTGCAAAGTTATTAACATGGGAAAAGATAATAGAGAATTTAACTATGAAATGGATGGGCATTGGCTGAGCTCAGTAGAGGATGAGAAAGATCTAGGAGTAGTAATGGATAAGTCATTAAGGTTTTCTAAGCAGTGTATTGAAGCAAGAAATAGGGCAAATAGAGTGCTGGGTTTCATTAAGAGAAATGTCAGTTACGAAAGTAAGGAGGTTATTCTTAAACTCTATAACTCTTATGTTAGGCCTCATCTAGAGTACTGTATACAGGTATGGTCCCCAAATTTTAGACACGATATTAACCTTCTCGAGTCAGTGCAACGGAGGGTAACAAAGATTATTCCTTCCCTGAGGCACCTTGAATATATAGATAGACTGAGGGTATTAAATATGTTCTTGTTCGAAAGGAGGTGTGTGAGAGGGGATATGATTGAGCTCTTTAAAATTTTTTCTGGGATAGATAAATTGGATGTTAGCAAGTTTTTTGAGTTAGATGATAGAAATCGGACTAGAGGTCACCACTTGAAAATTACAGAGCAAGGGTGTAGGTTGGATTTAAGAAAATATTTTTTCACCAATAGAGTGGTAGACTTCTGGAACAAATTGCCGCGGAGGGTAGTAGGTAGTCCAAATTTAAATGTATTTAAGAGTAGGTTGGATGAGTTTATGGGGAGGGAAGGTTGTGATGGTTCCTAAGTTTTGTATATATTAATATTGTTTGTATATATCTATAGCTGCATGATTTAGTTCTTGACAAGCCTTGATTAGTGATACCCTTGTTTCTGGACGCAATTCTCTGGATGTAGTTTTCCTGGGAGTTTGGGTGCCTTAAAAAATAGGCCGTTTGACTCGGATGACCTATGATGAGCCCTTGTGGCTTTTGTCATCTGTTATATTATATTGTGAGGACTTTGGTGATGGTGCTTTTTGTGGGTGGGTTTTGACAGATGCGGATGACCTTTTAAAGCCAATGCTGAATTGAAGAGGTTTGTCATTAAATTTATCATCTTCTTTTACAGGTGCTATTAAATATTTAAATGAAAGATTTATATTATCAGGAAGAGACCCATCAGAGTCATCCTCTATTTCAAAAGACCTACAGAAAATCAGTAGGCCTGTATAAGCTCCAAATTATAAAAAGTGCAGCAAACCTTAAATACTACAAATATATATAGAAAGATTTAGTTAATGAAATATTAGTTATCCGGAACTAATCAGAGACGTCAACACCATCTATTCACAAGCCCAAACTCTATCCGGGTATGTAATCAGGGTCATCACTTAAAAATTAAAAAACAGAGGAGCAGGTGGGATGTTAAAAAATATTTTTTCCCCAATAGAGTGGTAGATTACTGGAATAGTTTGCCATCTGAGACGGTAGACAGTCGAAACTTGAATGTATTCAAACGCAGATTGGATTATTATATGATGAGGGAGGGTTAACTTTGGGGGGTATTCTGGACTCATTCCTGTGGCTGCAGTTTTCTATTATTGTATATTACGATTGATTTGGATTTTGAAGTCTTGATGATGCTTTCTGTTTTTGATACATTCCTGTGCATGGTTCGAATTGTATATTGTAGTTGCATGATCGGACACAATCGTATGGATTGTTTAAATAGTATATTTGTAGATGCATGATGACTCAATCCTATGGATGCATTTTGTGGGTGGGTTTTGACAGATGCAGATGACCTTTGATAGGCCCTTGTGGCTTTTGTCATCCATGAAATTATGTTATGTTATGTTATGAGTGTCGGCTCGTTGTTGGGGACGGCTCGTCGGGGGAATTGGCCTACGATGATCATGAGATTTCAATCATTTGTTGGGGGAGGGGTCTGGGTGTGCCCCCGAGTATATAATCGAAAATGGCCATAAACTCCGTCCACATAGATTTAAGCTCAGAAAAAGTAGCGGTAATACTTGAGATTAGGGGCGTATGGTAGGTGGAGCTGTTAGTAGGCTAGAATTTGGGGTTAAAATATATCTCTTATGACGTCGGACGCTAGCTTCAAATGTGACTAATCACGGCGTTATATTTTTTTGTTGTTTTGGGGATTTGCAACCTTTAGTCTGTATTATTTACTAAATATCTGCGCCTGTGCTCGTTTATAGTTTTTCTCTAAGTTAGGTAAGGTTTCTTGATGTCTTTTATTGTTTTTGGTAAATATGTAGATTATCGGCGCGAACGATGGGACGTATTATTTCGTCCGTGTTCCAAAATGTTTCACGTTTTTGGAGTACATTTAAGTTGACGGCTCGTGTGGGGGTAAACACAATGGGGGACTACACTATTGTAGCTGCATGATCTGACAAAATCCTATGGATGCATTATATGGGTGGGATTTGATGGATACGGATGACCTTTGATAGGCCCTTGTGGCTTTTGTCATCCGTTAAATTATGTTATGTTATGTTATGTTATGATCCTGAGTTTCATTAAATTGGGGGGAGGCACAGCCCCCCAGTATATAATCCTAATTGTTTATAGAATAATAATTCGAAAAGGACTCAAACGCGCATGAATATTCCGACACGAGTGAGCGATAATATTTAAACACAAATTTTTTTCGGCCGGCCGCTAATCTACATATTTACCTTGTTTTTTTCGTATTTTTTGTTTCGCAGCGAACGATAACAGCTTCTTACTGGCAACGTCGTAGCTATAAATAAGACCTGCTTCGCAGTTGTTTCTGTTTCGTTGTGGCTTTTTCGTGCTCTAGTTGTGCTTCTTCGTTATTCGAATTCGGGTTTATTTTGCATGACCGCGAAAAACCTTTAGATTATTTAGAGGCGCATAAACTGATCAAGAAGCCTATAAAAGTAAGTATTGTTTGCCATTGGGTTAGGTTTCACCTGCCAGTAAAAAGCTGTTGTCATTTGTAGCGAAACAAAAATTGGGAGAAAAACAGTAAATTCAAGGGGAATGCTCGTGGGGAAGATTTCACTGCGGAGGCACAACCTTACGATGATCCTGAATTCAATCAATTAGGAGGTCTGGGGGCACAGCCCCCCAGTATATACTTATATAAAAAAATATAACGCCGTGATTGTTCACATATGACGCTACCGTCTGACGTAATAAGACATATATTGTAGCCCAAAATTGTAGCCTATAAACAGCGCCACCTACCGTGCGCTCCGAAACTGAAGTGTTACCAAAGTAGCTAGGAAAATTAGCCCAAAATAAGCTAGGAGTCGAATCCGGCCATACTATACGCAATTACCAATATCTCGAGTTTGGTTGATGTTATGCGCATTCTCCATATGATTTTTCGGCCCTCCGCTCTGCAGGTACATGGTTAAACGCCTCGAAAGGGTGGTGGTTGTCATGCCAATATATTTTTAGTTATTATAAAGCTTGCAGCCTTTATTGGGGCAGATAAACTCGTAAACGATGCTGATTGACTTTAGATTCGTGGAGTTTTGGCAGCTGTTGTTTTTCATAAGGAGATTGTTCGGTTTTGTCGTTTTATAGTATATAAGCTGAACAACGGTTTCCCGAACAGCATGATTGAAAATCAACTCAAATCATTTTTGAGTATGCAATTCAACGATACGGATAAAACGGAAATTAATCAGAAAGCCGTAAATAGCATCAAACTAATTACATAAATCAGATGTCTACGGACTATAAAATAGACGAAAAAAACAATATAGAGATTGTCAACCGAACAAAATTTAACTTATTATATACTAAACGACAAAAGTCAACAATCTCATTATGATAATAATAACTAAACCAGACTTCATCAATAAAGAAGAAAAAATAGATAAAGACGTTCAGAAGATGATCGAATAGATCGAAAGCTTAGCAATTTAAGTTTGGTTTTTACCAAAAACATTTATAAAAAAGAGAGATGAATATAGGACAAGTGATCTACCATATACAAGATAGACTAAAAAAGACAGTAAGAAGAATAGAAAGTTGCCAAAGGAAATCGATCGAGGTGAAATATATATATATATATATATATATATATATATATATATATATATATATATATATATATATATATATATATATATATATATATATATATATGGGAAAATATCCAAGACAAATTGGTGCGGTTAAGATAATGATATAATTAGACAACTGCTCTGATTCAGGTTCAGCGAGTGATCCTATCCTCCTTGAACTGGAGACAACACTTAGGGATGGGCCATCCCTAAGTGTTGTCTTCCAGTTCAAGGAGGACCTGAAGCCAAGCAGTTATCCAATTATGCCATTATCTTAACCGCATATATATATATATATATATATATATATATATATATATATATATATATAGAGAGAGAGAGAGAGAGAGAGAGAGAGAGAGAGAGAGAGAGAGAGAGAGAGAGATATCCAATTCCCTAGTTACAATTGTTTTTTCTGGCTCGAACGATAGGACGTAAACTATTTCGTTCGTGTTCCAATATGTTTCACGTTTCCGGATTAACCTTAAGGGAACGGCTTGTGTGGGTGCAAACACAATGGGGAAACCACCCTGCGATGATCTGAGTTTCAATCATTTGGGGGTCCGGGGGGCACAGCCCCCATTATAGCTTTTTCCGATTAGTTAGTTTCGGGCATTTTTATTAAAAAAAAAATGGCGCTGGGTATATTTCAAATAGGACTCCAACGCACATAAATATTCAGGCAGGAGTGAGCGAAATATAAACAAACAAAATCCACTTTTTCGGCCGGCCTGCCAATCTACATGTTTACCGTTTTTTTCTTATAGAATAATAGATTTGTGTATAAAAACTCGTTAGGCCAATATATTTTTTTCTTATCGAACTAGTTTGCTATCCTCATTCCTTACTACTTTTGTAATGAATTTCTGCGAACTTATCCAAAGGTTAACTCACGACCAAAAGCAAAATATAAGGCAAATCGAGAGAGACTAAATTAGAAGTCGCCTTTAATAAAATATGTTACAGAGAAAATCTACTGCGTCGTTTCGTTATACAAGCATCATCTTCAGAACAGAGTAAAAAGAGAGTAAATCATTGGTTTATATATATAGTAATGGAAGGTCACACTTACATACAAACAAATAAAGAGATCGGCAAGTGCGAACTTACTGACAAACTTGTGAGCAAGTTAATACAAGGTCGAAAGAGGTAGGCTTCGATATATATATATATATATATATATATATATATATATATATATATATATGCAAAAAATCCCACCGGAAAATGAAAGGCGGATTCCAAGTACTTTCGAACTTTTTAGTTCATTATCAAGGAATAAGTTTTGCAATTCATATAAAAGAAAACTAGATATGAGGAAAAGTGTTTTATTATTTTTTCAATATAACTACCCTCGACTTCAATGCACTTGCGCCACTTGTCCCTGAGGCTTCGAATTCCCGACAACCAGAAATCTCCCGACTGTTGTTCATTCCACTCCTGGAGGGCGAGCTGGACATCTTCATCGTCCCAAAACCGGCGTCCACGCAATGCAGCCTTGAGCTGGCGGAATAAAAAGTAGTCGCTAGGGGGCAGATCTGGGCTGTAGGGGGGATGGTTGAGCTCCTCGAATCCGCACTCGCGCAGGGCAGCTTGTGCAACTCTGGTCTTGTGGACTTTGACGACGTTGAAGTCGATCATGGGACGTGAGGTTTCTAGGGACCAATGGTCAAATTTTCATGAATGATGTTGATAACACTTCCATGTGATATTCCAAGTTCTCGCTCGATTTCTTCGACCTTCACCCTTCGATTTTCGAGGATCCTCCTCTCCACATGGGCCACATTGTCCTCGTTGGTCACGTCTGACAGGGGTCCTGGACGGGGATCATCTTTAAGGGACTCACGACCATGGTTAAACTCCCTATTCCAGCGAGCAATGGTTGCATAGGAAGGGGTGGTGTCGGTGTACGCTGCAACCATGCGTTCATGGATCTCTTTTGCATTCTTGCCTTCCTTGGTCAAAAATTTTAAACTGCGCGGTGCTCAACTTTCTCCATTGTTGACAAATTTGTGACTGACGATCTGCGATCAGCTACTGCTTCTTAAATAGAGGAGGCAGGAGCGTGCAGCTGCAGGTCCTGACTTGTCATAACTTGTCCTAACACCCCCACAAACAGCCATCCCCCTTCCTCTGTTTTGCTCTACCGATTCCCAAATCTATTGACCGCCCCACGTATATATATATATATATATATATATATATATATATATATATATATATATATATATATATATATATATATATATATATATATATGTGTGTGTGTGTGAAACAGGAAGGCAATGTCACGCCCATGTACAACGAAAAGTCCCAAAAATAGAAAAATAATATATAAGACGGATGTAAAGTATAAAACCAAATAGATAAGCTCTACTTCCGGAAAATTCCAACCTGTGCGCAAATAATGTGGACATTTATGTGACTAAACTAAGTACATACATACACGATTGTGAATACATAAAAATAGACAAGAGAGGCATAACTAAATTAAGATATCTGAGGACTTAGATTTTAAATGGACAATTTCGTTATAAATAAACCTTTTAATAACAGGGTGTAGTTTTAAAAGACCAGGGGATATATTAAAATTAGACGGGGAATTTAAGAATGAACATTCAATAATATTTCTTTGAATAAAGTCATTAGATTCATCGCCTAATTTTAATATATCCCCTGGTCTTTGAGAATTCTCACCTCCAAGTTTGAGGTAAAGGAGGAAAGAGAAAAAGAAACTAATACCACTCTACTACAAGAACTAAATGACGGATGCTTACAAAACAGACAAAAGAATACTGCAAGATATCATAAAAAGTAACACTATCAAAGAAAATAACAAGTTATCTTTACGAATTTACTATAAAAACACAAAAGTAAGCAACTTATTAATGAAAAACAACCTCCTCGAAAAGCAATCGATCTTAAAGGCTACAAATGTGGTATACAAATTCCAATGCCCCCATGATGACTATAAACCTCATCCAAATAATCAATATAAGGTATGACCACTACTACCATCAGCCGGTGCCTAACGATGCATTTGCAAGATGGAGGAATAAAAACATATCACAAAGAAAAGCAGAACGCACAAATTACAGGCGCAACTCTGGTCGAAAACAATACCATACTCAGAAGAAACACTGACCTTCGCCGCCTAAAGATTCTGGAGACTCTTCTTATTAAAGAGATGGGCCCCAAATTTAACACCCAACGCACCAGTTCCGAGTGAGTACTCAAACTTTTCTAATAAAGGAACAAGGTACTCCGACTAGGACCTATAAAAGTACCAACGAACGAAAATCAAATTCATTCTTCGCTGCTCACGATAGCGGTAAAGGAGGCAAAACCAAGTGAAATACAAAATCAACGCAGCCTCAACAATAACGAAGACTTCCGTCTGAAGATGCTTCAAGAAAGGCGAAAGCTCACGGCTAAAAGTAAAATGAGTTAGAAAAATAAAATGGATCTTCCTCAACCGGTTTTTAATGTCCAACCAGAAACAAAACAAAAAAAACATTTCCCAGTTGGAACGTTCCAAAATAAAATTGATAAAATCAAAATACAACCTGGTTTATAACAATATATATATATATATATATATATATATATATATATATATATATATATATATATATATATATATATATGATGAAAATTAATGCAATATCGCAAGAAAAGATGAGGAATTAAACTACATTCTCCGAAGACAATTTAATTCAGAACAGTTTCAGTGTATCTCACACCCTTTTTCAACTGACACTGGGTAGAAATATAAGAGAAGTGCATATAAGCATAACACAAGATCCCCACTTTAAATTCTATATTCCCCTCTTTTTCTCCTTTTCCTTCTCTCTCCATCTTTCTTTTCTCATCTCTTTTGTTCACTCTTTTTTCTTAGTCTCTTTCTCTCTCTTTTTTTCTCTCCCATCTCTTTTCTCATTTCACTCTCTTTCTACCTCTCTTACTCTCATTCTATTAATCTCTTTCCCTACCCAGCCGCTCTCCTCTAAAGATGTGACATCTATTTGCTCCGAAAAAAAATCCAGTAAAAAAAGATGCAAAGAAAATATAATAGCATAGACGAGTTGCGAACAGCTTGCCGCGTTGCCAGACAACTTTTAGCGAGCGGTGAATCCACTCGGCCATCCTGAGTCTCAAAAAAGACTCATTCAAGCGAAGTTTTTAAGCCGCCCGAATGCATTTCTCGTACGCTACACAACCGTCCTCTTAGAAGCGAAACGTATTTTGAAAAATGAAGAGAACTCATTTGCAAATGTTATCCAAGGGCTAACAATCGCTCTCCCAGTTCTGGGCACCATTGTAGATAGAGAAGAGTAGGAAAAGGAGCAAAGAAACAATAATAGCGTATACGAGTCGCGAACAGCTTCTCGCGACGCTGGACGACTGTTAGCGAGCGGCAAATCTACTCGGCTATCATGAGTCTCAAAAAAGACTAATTCAAGCGAAGCTTTTAAGCGAACGCCTGCACTTCTTGTACGCTACACATTATAACATGTCGCTTTTGTCTATTAAACTAGGCATTCGAGATCAAACTAGCAAATGCGATAAATGAAATTAGGTTAAATTAAACTTTATAGGGAGTGATGTTGTTGCAACAAACCGTAAGATAGACGAGCTGCAAACGTTTTTCGGACATTCGTTGATGAACTGCGGGAGTGGTAAAATCGTGTTCAAAGCCGGAGATGAAGCCCTATATATAAAAAAGGCACTCATGAGGTAATTAACTAATAAACAATCGCGTATCTTTAGATTCATATGTACACCCGGAATCACCAACGAGGCCTTCAGGCCATTTGGAAGTGCCCTGTTCAAACCCATTCGCGTTGTTAACCGCAATCGAGGATGGGAAAGAGAGCATACTAATCGGTGACTTTTTAATAAAAAATCAGAATTCATAATTTAAAGCACATAACCCGGCTAGGCGTAAGAAAATCTGCCTCCGAGGTGGTCGCATAATTAACTTTATTAGAGAGATAGAAACTTGAACGGAAAAAGTGAGAACCGCGCAATCCTTACCCTCGTTGATGGAAACGACATTCACCGACCTGATACAACCTCTGTGAGTGAGTACTTAAACTTTTTTGCTAAAAGAAGAAGGTACTCTGACTGTGACCTATAACGCGAATGGGTTTGAACAGGGCACTTCTAAATGGCCTGAAAAATTTATGATGGTCTAATATTTTGCATACATGCTAAGTTGTTGAGTTCAATAAAAATTTCATTTCAGGTCTTTAACCATAGGCTAAAGTGTACCATCCCGCCGTTCACTAAGCCGACAAATAGCTCCCGAAACAGATGTAATCCAGAGAAATTTAAAACAAGACTCAACAGCTCGACAATATATCTATTTAACGACTGACATTTGGCCCATTAGGCATCATAGCTTCCTCTGAGTTACAGTGCAGTGGATAAGAAATATTAATTTAATTATTATATCCGCCCGTCACAAATGCCGTATCGCATTTACATATTATAATTTATCGCTTTTATTAGCCTCCATGCTTCTTTGGGGTCTTCGGTTGTGGTGGCTTTATCTATTAGTTCTTGCCACATTTCTCCTTGTTGCTCTTCTATTAAGAGTTGATTCAGGAGCACCACGAGGAGCTTTCGACGGAGGAGCTGAGGGAGTTGGAGGCGATGAAACACACGGCAGTGCAGGAGGAGTTCATTAAAGACGAAGAGGATGCAGCCATTATTCCGACAGCCCGAATAAAAGACATTTTAAGAAAAATTCTATGAAGTTTCGGACTTTGTTGAAAAGAATCACCCAAAAAAAGTGTTCACTAATCGGGCTATCGCTCACTATGATGATGTTTGCCTTGCACATTTTCGAAAGATTGTTGAAAGCCGACAAAAGCAAACGACCTTGGATCGGATCTTTACAAAACGTCAGGCAAAAACCACTGCTGAGAGTGAACCTGAACCGAAGAAGGCGAAAGGTGACAACGATAGCAATTAAACAAGAGAACCATTAAAGTAAAAAAGAAGAAAAAAACTTTATTCTTTACACTATGTACAACTCTCATTTTTATGTTTATTGTGCAGTAATTTAATTCTAACATGTATTTGTTACAGGTTTTGATGCATTTTTGTAATTTATAAAAAATTTATGTCCGATTTTTAAGGGGCTTGGAACCGATTAGGGCATTTATAGGGTAAAAGGCGTTTCTACTTACGAAATTTTCACGTTACGAAACGATTTCCAGAACGAATTAATTTCGTAAGTAGAGGTACCACTGTATTGTAATTAGTGATTTTCATGGGCACGTCGTTTTTCACACCGTGTTCCGAGATACATATGATGTCTGCGTCTATTTGTCTGAATATGTTTCTATATTTTATGGCTTTGGAAATCCATCTGAGTTTAGGTATAAGATTTTTAGTTTTCTATTTGTATTAGCCATTATCTTAGTTTTGCTTTTTTGTCTTCTCCTTTGGACTTTTGTATTTTCCGTTTGCGAGTTTGTCGAATGTCTCCTTTTTTAGTGTTCTTATATCATTGGGGAAGAATCTAATGCGGTCTTCCAATATAAGTTTTTTGATTGCGTATTCACCATGGTCGGTTACGTAGGTCCATTTGCAAGTGCCTTTTTCCAGTCCTTTTCTGTTGTCGGCGGGTCTGGCCCCCTTTGGTAAGGGGTAGGCCTCATGTACAAAGATTCTGAGTTTAAAATCTTTGGCTTCATACCTGCAGCCTTCTTTATTTTCGTTCTCTTTTGAGGATTCCAAGTCAGTTGTTTCTTAAGGGGCTTGTCTTTGTTTTATTTTTCTGTTTCTTTTTCTTCTTTTTGTTTTTAGATTTTTTGTCAGATTGTTCTATTTCATCTTCGTCGTCTGCGTTCTCTTCTGTCTCATCAGACGCCTTTTTCTCTTCCATTGCAGCTCCCACTTCGAGCATATCTTTTACTTGGAGAGTCTTTCGAGCTGTAACTCCGTATATGAGAGTTGAGGAAGGGTTGGGTGGAAACCACATTTTCCTTATTCCATTCTTTTCGAGGAGAAGGTTGAGTGTGTCCGCAAAGGTTCCTGGATGGGCAATATTATGCACGTGCGCGAATATAATACAGGCCAATATGTCTAACCCTGTTCCTTCATTCACGTTTATGTTTATTTTTTGTTCTTCTGTTTATTTTATTTCCTTTACCGTTGCCTTGGACACTTGTGCGTATGTTTGATTGTTTATTTTTTCTCTTGCCTGGGTCTGTTCTCTTTCCTTTTTTGTTTTTATCTCTCCGTTTTTGGAAATTTATGGCGAGTGTTCTGTGCAGACCATGGCAGTTTATGCACTTTTTTGTAGTCTACCGGCATTCACCGAAATTGTGATCTTCACTCCCACATTTCGAGCACAATTTTTTATCTTTATTAGGGCATTCTCTGGTGACGTGTTCTTCCAGTGCATAGCATTGGAAGCATATTTGTACGATTGTAAATTTCTCCGTGTGAATGTTTTCTGGTGGAATTCTCATTCCAAAGGCCAGGAGACCGTTTTGCATCGCCCTATTGGACATTTCGGACGCTGTGCAAGTCACCTTAAAAACGTGGGTGTGGTGCCCAAATTTAATTATCTCCGCTATTTTTAGGTGTTGATTTTCCCTCTCGAGCTCTTCCTTTAGCTCCTCCTTGGTATGTGAGCCCACATAAAGGTCGACTTTTCTGCAAATCAAGAAGCGGTTAGCCTGGAGCTGTGGCGGTAATTTTAGGTGGAGGCCAATCTTTCTTAATATGTTTGTTCCTTCCGTCGTTACTAGTTTTTCCACGTCTTCCTGTTTGTGGCACAGGACTACGTAGCTGTTTGGGACTTCTATGAGCTTGATGACTGCTATCTTTATCTTTGTGTATAGCGCTCTGATGAGGACCCCTCTCTCGGGTTTGGGCCTGCCAGGCTCTGTTCTTGAAGGGAGCCTTCTATACTCCATAGTGTTAGATTTGTTATCTGTGAGGGTCCCCCTCGACCCGTAAGGCCAAGGTCCGCTGATTAAGCTGTCAAGGGTGAGGATGATGATGATGAGTGGATGGACCCGGGTGGGATCCTCTCGAGGGGTGAATAGTGACGGACTTTTTGTTGGCTCACGTGGAATCAACCATCGTTAGCCGGTGGTACCGCCTCCTCGAGGGAATAAAAAAACCGCGGCTGCATCCTACCATACACTGAGACGGTTGCGTGTCCCTCAGTGGTTTTGATGGCCTCCCACAGGCGAAGTTGTTATACTCCCCTGCATAGGTTGCAGTCCGGCCCATTGTCGGGGGTTCCTCTGGTACGTGTTTCTGGCAGTGGGCTAGTCCTCAAACCTGCCTCCACCTGTACCCCCAATTATGCAGAAGCTACAGCCTTGCATAGTTGGGACGAGGTCGTGGTGACAGCTTTCATTAGCGAGGGCACTTGGTTCAGGGGCGTGGAGGGGGGATTTAGGAAGTCATATTATCAAATATTAACTGGCATAAAAGTATTTGGTTCTCTCTTTTTCTAGTACATCCCTAAAGGGAGGATTTTTGGTGTGGGAGGCGAAACGGTGTGTGAGTCGATAGATGAAAATAAGAATTATGAAAGTTAAGATGAAAGGCGATGAGTGTTTCTTCAGATGCCAATAACGTCTTTTTCTTTGTTCTTAGTGTATCAGCTCTTCGGTGAATAAGTAATGGCTATTGGTTATCCCTGTTAATCCTGTATCTGCTTTGCCAAGCTTGACGTAAGCATTTGACGGCTATCCAAGCGGCGAAATCGGTAAAGTCGAAGATATACTCAGTTTTAGTAGAAGGTGGGATAGTGGAAGATAGAGTAGGTGAAAAATAAAGAGGCGGAGGGGCTATTTTGCCCTAGTAGGGAAGGCATCGCTATATATTTATTTTCTGTTTATTTTTGCCTTTGTTATTGTTGTTTGTTTATGCTTTTTATCCTATGTTTATGTAAATTCATGAGTCTTTTAGTGTTCTTCTTATTGTTTTTTCTCCAATTATTTGTTGTACTTATTTTTGTTGGAAAAGAAATCAGCTTTCAAGCCTTTTTAGCTTTAGTTGCCAACAATTTACTTAGTGTTTCTTGTTTGGTGTTAGTCGTATTGTTTGCTGTTCTCATTTTTGTATGTTTTGTTGCAGTGTTTTATATGTTGTATTGTGTTTTTACTATGTATATAATGATGCGATTACTTGTGTGCATAGTTTTGTGCTCGGGAATCGACATTGACGTGAGACTTTCGCCCGTAGCCTTGCAGGTATATTAAGCCTGCCGCCTGTTTCCTGTAGATCAGGAATGACACCATTCGTTAGAGTGGACCAGATCTTTTTTCCCACTGTTTGAGTGACGACATTGATGGGCTTCAAATGTTTCCTCCTGTGCCAATCTCTTTGCCTAAGTTAATCACGCTTTCTAACTTTGTTAATTAGCAGAGAGGCAGTGTTCTGGACACGTTGGAGCCTTTTCATCGAGGTTCTATTTGCCGCTTGAGAAACCACTGCGGGGTAGATGAGCTTAGTCCGGACATACATCAGATATATTTTCCTGATGTTGGCCGAAGTAAGATCTCTAAACCTGTAGAGCTTGGAGATTTCTCTCCTTGCCAGGTTCCGCCTCTCCGTGTGGTGTCTCGAGTACCCATGGTCGGTGATTTTAAGGCCTAGAACGGTGCCTTCGGCGGAGTAGCCGTATCTCCTCCCATCTATGATGATAGGCCATGTCAACTCGCGGCTTATCGGGACGATTTTGAATTTGTCCCTGTTGGTCCTGATCTTCCATCGTCTGTCGTATTGGTTGATGTTGTCGATTTCTGCTATTGTGCGAACCGCCTGCGCCCTTGCTTTCCTCTCCGGGCATGGGACAATTTGAGTGACGTCATCTTCGAATTGCAGATACATCGTGTCCCTGTGCACCGGAGTTGGGAGGTCGATTGTGAAGACCAAGTAAAACAGAGGACTCAGGCAGCTTCCCTGAGGAACGCCCGCCGTTAATTCGAATTCAAGGCCTCTGTACCCTTCTATCACGAGACAGGCCCTTCTGTCCATGACGAAGTCACAGAAGATCCTTTCAAGGATTGAGTCTAGCTGGAGGTTCAGGATCTTGTATTGAAGTCCTTCCAGCCATACTTTATCGAAGATCTTTTGCACGTCCCTCAACACAATATCTACTTAGAACCTGTTCGCTTGGGAGTATGCTACTTTTTCTGTTAGGAGCGCCAGGGTGGTGTCTGTGCGATTTTTTTGCGGAACTCATGCTGTTGGGGGTTATGCGCTCCTAACTCGCTCAGTTGAGTTTGTAGCCTACCTGCTAAAATCCCCTCGAAGATTTTTCCTTGTATCTCAAGAAGAGGGATCGGGCGATATTTAGCCACCTAGTCTGTGGGCTTGTTTCCCTTTGGAATAAAGATGATTTGGGCCATCTTGTAGCCGTCAGAGAAGTAGCCTGTATTCAGGGCAGCGTCCATTGTGTTCGCCAAACCCTGAATAATTTGCCTTGGGCATTCACGAGGTTATTCTTCGCAATCCCAGACCAGCCTGGAGCCCTCTGCTTGAAGGACCTTATGGTGTTCAAGGTCTCTTCGACAGTTATTGGGCATCCATGGTCAACCATCACTCTTTCCTGAGATACTTGCTGGTGGGGATGGGCTCTATGTATCTCTGTGCCGAGGTCATCGAGCAATTGGTCTTCGAATTCCTGGTCGAAGTCGTCGTTCTCTTCAGGTGATATAGCGAAAATCTCTTGCCAATATGCTCTAAACTTCCTCTCGAAAGACTCTGGGTCCTCTATGATGTCGTCTCCATCTTTGATTTGGGTTCTGGGTCTGGGAGTCAATCTCCTAATTCTTCGGATGTTATTCCAAAACTTTATAGGATTTCTCTCCCTGTCCAGCCTCCCAAAGATGTCATTTTAGATTATTCTTTGTTTTTCAATTATTATGTTTTTTAGTTCCTCACCTAGATGCCTAGTTCTGGCTGTCCTTTCCCTATTGGTTCCTGTCCTGCCGATCTCTTCATAGATTTCTCTATGCTCCCGGGCGATTTATCTCTTCTCGTCCGTCCACCCAGGTTTTGGGAGCATTTTATAGGAGATTCTGGGAACGCATCCGCTTCGGATTGTATGAGGAGATTGGTGATCTTGCTTATATCCTCTTCAATCTCTTCGAGATTAGCGTCTCCCAGGTCAGTTGGATGTTATGTACTGAGTATCTCTTTATATAGCTTCCAGTTAGCTTTAACGTAACTTTTCTTAAGTGGAACGGGCTTGAGTATTGGAGCAAGCGAGATCGTGGTGAGAATCGAGTTATGGTCGCTCGGTACCACTGGTCCAGTGTCATTGACGATGTTGAAGGGGAAGTTTTTGCCTGTCAACACAATGTCCGGTTTTGTTGCCGAAAGATGTGTTAAGAATGTCGGGAAATCTGGCCCGGCCCTCTGGAGTCTGTCTCTTTCGAGTAGCAGTTTCAGGTTTCTTTCCCTTTGGTCGCACCGACCAAAGGGGAAGAAACCTTCTGCCATTTAGATCACCACCAAGCAATGCTAGTTTCCTGCGCCCGAAGAGGTTGCAAAAGTTAGGGATTGGCAGGTATTTACATCGTGGGGGTTGATAGGCAGCCGCCAAGGTCAGGTTTCCACCTAGGGTAGGTATTAATCCCTCCACAAATGATTCATCTAGGTTTGGGAGTGTTCTGTATGTAATGTTGTTTCGGATCGCGATAGCAGCGCCATCGTATCGTTCCTGTGTGTGGTTTTTGTTAATTACTGTGTAGTTTGGTATCTTAATTCTTTTTGTGTTTGTGTTAACACCGTTTTCAGTGATGAGGATTAGGTCGGGATCCACTCTATGAAATATGTTCCCGTAAGGAATGTGTTTCCCTTCCCATCCATTGACGTTAACTGTGAGAATTCTTAATGTATTGTTATTATTTTCCATGTCTGTGTTGTCTGGTACTTGTGTGTTTGTGCGTGTGTTTTTCCCGTTCCGAATACTGTTGAATTCTGCCTGGTACGACGAAGCAGGAGTCCCTATATAATTTTATTTTGGCCTCAATGAGCGCTGTGTCTATTAGCGCTTTTTGATCTGGTGAGTCGTAGGACCATTTATAAGCCCGTTTTCACTCCTTCGAAGATTTCCCCTATCTTGGGGTCTTCTGGAAAGGAGGTTTCAGTATTTCTTAAGAATTTGATGTTGATTTCCTCGCCATCGTATTCCTTGTTCTTCCTTCTGCTCTTGCTCCTCGCTCTCTCATGGATCTTAGGAGGCTAGGAGATCTCTTGTTCATCCTCAGATGACGAAGCTGAGCTTAAGATGTACCTTCGGCCTGTTTGATCCTTCTGGCTGCTTTTTTTTTTGCACTCTCCTCCTCTTTCTTCCTCGCTTCAATTCTAGGGTCCTTGTTTGGGGACCTATTAGGGGCTGGTTTTTGTTTCGGGTTCTTATTCTTTTTCTCATTTCCTTCTACATCTCTTGGGAAAGCGGTCTCTGGTGATTCTTCCTCCGTGCTAAATTGCATCTGGAGGACTTTCCCTGAAGGTGAGTTTTCCGGGAACCACATCTCTGCCAAGCCATTGTGTTTGAGCATGTTGTTCATCTCTTTAGCAAAGCAGCCGGGGTTCTTTAAGTTTCGGACATGGGCATAAAGAATGCGAGGATTTTTGTAGAGTTTTTATCCTCCTTGCCTACCTTAATGTATGTCCTTTGCGCTGGGATGTTCAGACCATTTCCTGAGTGGGTTGCTTTAGCCGCTTGGGCGTAGGAGGTGTGCGCCCTCCTAACACCTTTTTTCTGGGGCAGGACATCGCCATTGCTCCATGTCTATGACCGCAGTTAGGGCACTTTTCTTCTTTTGCTAGGAATTCGCGCCAGCCGTAGCCTTTCTGACATCATCTGGAACAGATTGGTTCCTGCTCCTTGCAGTCCTTCATGGTGTGGTGCTCCAGGCGGTAGCATCTGAAGCACATCTGCACCTCGGTGAACTCTTCCCGTTCAATCTGCTCACCACTTATCGTGGCGTTGAAGAGAAGTAGCCCTCTCTCTTTCGCCTTTGTCGCCATTTATGTGTCCGTGAAAATAATCTTGAACACATGTTGGTATTCTGAGTTATCTCGTTTATTCTTAAATTTGATAATCTCAGCCACTCTCACCCATTTCTGGTTCTTCTCGATTTCCTCCTTTATCTCTTCTTTGGTGTGCTGGCCGATCCATGGGTTCAGCCTTCTGCACACCACACTCCTGTTCGCATGGATTTGAGGAGGCGTGGTTGGTTGGAGATTTATATTTTTGAGGATTTTAATCCCTTCCTCCTTTGTTAGCGCTTCAACATCTTTTTCCTGTTCGCATACTGTGACATATCTTGAAGGAGTGTCTATTAGCCTTAGGACTGCCACACTAAGCTTGCCGAACAGAGTCTCGTACACTGTTCCATTGTCCGGTTTGTCATGGCCGCAAATACACCTTAGCGGGACCCTCGGAGCATTTTGAGTCGCCATTATGGTGGTGAGCACCCCTTTAGGAGGGGAGTACACTCTTTTCTGATATTTTGGGCTTTTATTGTTATTAGGAACTCACTAGTATTTATGAATTTCTGTTATTTTATTTGCTTGTGAAAAAATATTTTTTGCGTTAACTTTTGGGAGAAGAGGGCACCCCTCAATAAACCGCCTCCTGGATGAAAAGAAAATTTGCCTTTGGATGAATGATGATAATAGATGAAATGAATCCGGGTGGGATCCTCTCAGGGGTGTGATTGTATGGCGGACTTATTGACAACGCCCCCCCCCCGAGGGTGTTTTAATGGTGACCGCATCCCAACATACCATAGAGACGGTTGTATGTCCCTCTATGGTCCTAGAAGGGGTCCCGGCTGTAAGGATCAGCGAAGGGAGCACTCCGTCCCTTATCCGGAATTGTTTCTGACATTGTTATCGGCTGTGGGCTATTCCTCAAACCAGCTTCCTCCAATGCCCCAATTATGGCCGTGTTATTGCCCGGCATAGTTGGGACGAAACATGAATGACAAACCCCTCACACATCAAAGGGCAGTTCACGCATGGGGGTGGGGCCGGAGACTTTAGCAGTCATCAGCTTAAGTGGGGCCGCTAAAAAAAGGAAGATGAAATTAGTATAGTGGTAAATTGTGAAAAAAATGATTATCATTCTTGTCGTAGAATGGACTCTCGACGATATACCA
Source organism: Ceratothoa steindachneri (assembly GCA_963969495.1). NCBI lineage: Eukaryota > Metazoa > Arthropoda > Malacostraca > Isopoda > Cymothoidae > Ceratothoa > Ceratothoa steindachneri. The sequence continues at coordinate 47,749,296 of OZ018328.1, read as the reverse complement.
TATATAACTATTCGTTGAGGGGAACTTCTTTAATTTTCTTTAGAGTGCGTGATGTCTGGCGGGCCGATATTATGTATCTTCGATATGCTTAAGAAGTGGAACTGAGCTCAAGGATAATAATATTGCTATCATTAATAAAATAGAGTTTTATTAATAATAACTAAAAACAATACACAAAACGGAAAATATTGACATAAACAGAGAATGGAAAGGGTCGTGGGGGCTCGGGCTAATCCGAGGATTTAAAAAGGTAAAACAAATATAGAGTTAAAGAGATGGGATGGTTCGCTAAACCATTTAAAGCACAGGATAGAATTGACAAAAGGGTTAAGTACTCAAAGGTGACGTTTGGCTTACGTAACTTTATACTAGTGGTGCAGTGGAAGTCGACGTGAAGGAATTTTCGGTCCGCTGGCGAGTTCCAGCCAAAGGGGGGGAATAAGATGATCCTGACGTGGCGTCTAGGGAATGAGAACCGTTTCTCGACGAACGGCTTGAAGAACAATGGCTGTTCTACGTTGTTCTCTTCTGAACAACCGGGGGGGTGAGAACCGTCTCTTGTTTACGGGCTCAAGAACAATAGCTGTTCTAATGTTGTTCTCCTCTGAACAACAAGGGGAAAGGGTGAGAACCGTTTCTTGGTGAAGGCCTCAAAAGAACAATGGCTGTTCTACGTTGTTCTCTTCTGAACAACAGGGGGGGGTGAAAACCGTCTCTTGTCTACGGGCTCAAGAACAATGGCTGTTCTAACGTTGTTCTCTTTCTGAACAACGAGGGGGAAGCCTTGAGGACTTGGCGTCACGAAAGGCTCGAACCTTTGGCACTCAAGGGATATTGTCCTCCTTCTGGACAAGTGATGGTGAATCTCGAGGTCGAGGTCCCTTGGCGCACAAAGGGAGAGAGGGTCGTGGTGATGTTTCGCGACGAAAATTTGGATCTCCAATCTGATCTCAGTGGTAAAGTTTCCATCTAAATAGTCGAGACACCCCCTTGGCGTGGGGGACAATGGAGTGGGAACTTCGAGGGAATGCACAGCCGAGGCTGGGAACAATGCCTTATCTGCCCATAAGCCTAACTCAATCTGGCGAGGTCGGCGTATGGGGGCGAACGGGGGGGCGATAACCTCCTTGTTTAAACATTGACATACGGTGGCTGCGATAAGACGCTAAGCTTCGAAGCGAAGATGCACGTGGGAGCATCGTGGTTTTAAATAATATGTGATAGGAGTTGAAACTAACGCTGCCTCAACCCGTTCTATCACACCCCTCCATTCCGGGGGAGGTTGTCACTTCGAAAAAATGAGAGAAGGGACAACGATAGAGCTCCGTTGTGGGGAACTCGTTTTCTTGTACCAACCGTACCTTCCTGCACCTAACTCGTATTACCTCAATACATATGATTATTTTGATCTTTTGATTATAAGGGAAAATAACCTTTAATACAAACTTAATTAAAAAAAAGGCATGGAACAATGAAATGATATAAATATAGTACATATGGGAAAAAATAACTTATACGTAAATTAATTGGTACAAATATATATACATACAAAAAAAAATAGACATTGAGCGTTACAAAATTCAGACATATACATTAACTAATTATATTACAAGAGAATATTAATTTAAGTCGTGCAAGACGCTCTATACCTACATGGAGATACTAATCCTACGAATACACTTACTCTACGCTATTCGGTAACGCATTCCTACTGAGTGCGTCAGCGACCTGGTTATCTGAACCTTTTATATAATTTATTTTAAATTGATACTCTTGCAAGAGTAAACTCCAGCGCATGATTCGGCCGTTGGAGTGTCGCACATTCCTAATATAGGCTAACGGACGGTGGTCGGTTCCTATCTGAAATTCTTGACCTATCAAGTACATCTTGAATTTGTCTATGACCCAGATAATTGATAGAGCTTCCTTTTTTATAGTGGCATATCTCTTTTCAAGTAGTAATAATTGACGACTAGCATATGCAACTGGATGACTTGTTCCGTCATCCTCGTATTGAAGGAGTACACCTTCAATGCCCTCGTTGGACGCGTCTGTCTTAATCCCAAAGGATTTTTCCGGGTTGGGCAACTTTAAAATGGGGCAGAAATTAGCTTACTCTTGAGCTGATTAAAATGGGAAATAGCGACATCATTCCAACGTAGACGATCGGGTGAATTCTTTTTTAAAAGGGAGCTGAGAGGCGCCGAAATCGCAGCGAAATTCGAAACGAATCGCCGATAGTACGAAGCTGATCCTAGGAACGATCTTAATTGCTTCTTTGTAATCGGGAGGGGCATGTCGGCGATTGCCTTAATCTTATCCTCTTGGGGACCCAACTGGCTTTGTCCAATTTTGAAACCCAAATATTTGATGGTTTCGTAGGCAAAATGGCATTTGCTGGGGCCAATGGTGAGGCCATTTTCGCGCAGTCGCTCGAAAAGAGCTAATAGGGTGGTTAAATGGTGACTCCATTTAAATAGTTCTTGTAGCTGACTCTTTTGATGTGGTGTCAGCTGCGCGTCAATATCCAGGTCAGAGGGTTCCAAAGACTCGCTTGGTAGGGAAGGAGGAGGGTAATCGGCATCAGGTTGGGTGCACACTATCTGTATTACATTAAGGGACTCCGCGGGGTAATCTTCTTCAAGCGCCGAGGTTTCGTCCAGTTCTACGAAGGTATCTCCATGGGCGCGTTGGGGGTTCTTTTTTTCTTGGGGTCCACGGACAGTCTCCGTGTCCTTATCTTGGGCCTTATCGCCTAAGGGTGTTAGTAATTCACACTCCTTGTGTGTCGTCCTAAAGTCCTGGTTACGGGTCTCCGAGAAATCGGACGGTATCAGGGTTCTGATGGGGACGGACTCCTGGGCTTCTTTCTTAGCTCGGCCTCGAGGAAGGGCGGCCTGAGTCACAGGGTCGGAACTTACTTGGGGGCTCTGTCCTATAAGCACGGAACAGAATTGTATGAGTGATGAAATGACTTCAGCCCAGCCATCATAATATTGACACTGCAGGTAACATCTAACGACGGGGAATTGGTTCGCCCGCCCAAGGTAGTCATGTACCACCGCAAATCTTTCGTGGTTAGGGTCCACTGGGGGGAGGAGTTCGTCGGACACGATGAAACACGTACATCCTGTGTCCCTGACGAGAGTCAATACTTGGCAGCCGTTGACGCTGCCCTCCTCAAATTTCAAAGTTCCCGATGAACTTTTATCAAAAATAAAATTTACCTGGTGGCCTGACGGAGGGGGAGAAGTTTCTGCTTGGGTCTGCACCACCGGGGGAGCCGGGGTTGCATTAATCTGGTGAACTTGGTGGGCTGGTCCGCTTTTAAGCCTAGAATTTGAAGGGCAATTCCAGCTCATGTGGTTTTCTACGCCACAGGTGAAGCATATGATTGGTCGCTTCGGGAAGAGAGATGGAGGAGAAATCTTAACGGGAGGTTTGGAGTCCCGTTGTTGGTTTTGGGGAATGAAGTTTTGGGGTTTTACGGGGCCCGGAAACTTTGTCAGATTCCCTGGGAAGGGGCGCGAATCCTTCCTTCTTTCCTGGTTTGGGGATTGGGGAGAAGTTCGATTCTCCTTTGGGTATAAATTATGGCTTGCGGCATAGACATCCGCTTCTTCGGTACATTCTTTAAAGGTCTGGCACCGACGATCCTTGACGAACGCGCGGATCTCCGTTGGAAGAGATGCCAAAAATTGATCTCGCAACACGAAGTCTGTTAAGGACTCGTAGTTCGGATCAACCTTTGAGGATTCTAACCAAAATTTAAAATTCCTCTGAAGAATGTATCCGAATTGACGGAACATCTGTCCGGGTTTAATACGACCTCCTCGAAATTCTTGGCGGTAGAAATCGGGAGTCATATTATGAGCGGCCAATAACTCAGCTTTTAAGGTGCTGTAGTTAATTGTACACTCAGATGGTAAAGATATAAAAATTTCGCGCAATTTGCCATTTAACAGGGGAAGTAATCTGGCTACACCTTCAGCCTCCAGATCCATGTTATTGATTTCGAGGATCTTTTCGAAGTGGGCTAAAAATGGTCCGAAATCCTCTCCATCCTGAAAATGGGGAGTTTTAGTGAGAGATTGGGGAGGGCTTTGGAACGGGAACTTGCGGACTGTATCTCTGCTTCAACACGAGCTAATTCAATCTGATGGTGAAGCTCAGCTTGTCTTATCCGTTCCTCTCATTCTTCTCGTTGAAATTCTCTTTCTCTTTCTTCTCGTTGGATTTCTCTTTCTCGTTCTTCTCGTTGGATTTCTCTTTCTCGATCTTCTCGTTGTATTTCTCTATCTCGTTCTTCTCGTTGTATTTCTCTTCCTCTTTCTTTTTTCTTTTTCTTCACGCTCTTTTCTTTGCTCCTCTTGAACGTACTCAATTAGTTCTTTTCCGGAAAGTCCCAAGGATTCTCCTTGTGCTTTAAAGATTTCGAACTGAGTCATCTTTGCACTTGGGGGCGCACTAGTCAACCAACTAAAATTCCTTGCAACAAGAATTATGCCTCTATAGAATTAGCCTACCTAAATATGGGCACTGACCTATTCGTACTTGGTTTCTTACTCTAAATAACCTCTGACTAAAATCACAAAAAAACACAAACAAATTATTAAAACAGTTCCTTGAGCTACTCCAACTTCTTAAGTTTCAAAAAAGGGGATAGCAATCGTTAAAACAAAAGGGAACTACTATACTCTATTATTATAACGAATAACACTATGCTTTACTCGACTGAGACCAGTGTTTGCAAAGATATAGCGTTAAACCTTACACACCTGATACCAAATTTAAATAGTATATATATATATATATATATATATATATATATATATATATATATATATATATATATATATATATATATATATATATATATATGTCGTAGAATGGACTCTCGACGATATACCATATATAACTATTCGTTGAGGGGAACTTCTTTAATTATCTTTAGAGTGCGTGATGTCTAGCGGGCCGATATTATGTATCTTCGATATGCTTAAGAAGTGGAACTGAGCTCAGGGATAATAATATTGCTATCATTAATAAAATAGAGTTTTATTAATAATAACGAACAACAATACACAAAACGGAAAATATTGACATAAACAGAGAATGGAAAGGGTCGTGGGGGCTCGGGCTAATCCGAGGATTAAAGGATTTAAAAAGGTAAAACAAATATAGAGTTAAAGAGATGGGATGGTTCGCTAAACCATTTAAAGCACAGGATAGAATTGACAAAAGGGTTAAGTACTCAAAGGTGACGTTTGGCTTACGTAACTTTATACTAGTGGTGCAGTGGAAGTCGACGTGAAGGAATTTTCGGTCCGCTGGCGAGTTCCAGCCGAAGGGGGGGAATAAGATAATCCTGACGTGGCGTCTAGGGAATGAGAACCGTTTCTCGACGAACGGCTTGAAGAACAATGGCTGTTCTACGTTGTTCTCTTCTGAACAACCGGGGGGGTGAGAACCGTCTCTTGTTTACGGGCTCAAGAACAATGGTTGTTCTAATGTTGTTCTCCTCTGAACAACAAGGGGGAAGGGTGAGAACCGTTTCTTAGCGAAGGCCTCAAAAGAACAATGGCTGTTTTACGTTGTTCTCTTCTGAACAACAGGGGGGGGGTGAAAACCGTCTCTTGTCTACGGGCTCAAGAACAATGGCTGTTCTAACGTTGTTCTCTTTCTGAACAACGAGGGGGAAGCCTTGAGGACTTGGCGTCACGAAAGGCTCGAACCTTTGGCACTCAAGGGATATTGTCCTCCTTCTGGACAAGTGATGGTGAATCTCGAGGTCGAGGTCCCTTGGCGCACAAAGGGAGAGAGGGTCGTGGTGATGTTTCGCGACGAAAATCTGGATCTCCAATTTGATCTTAGTGGTAAAGTTTCCATCTAAATAGTCGAGACACTCCCTTGGCGTGGGGGACAATGGAGTGGGAACTTCGAGGGAATGCACAGCCGAGGCTGGGAACAATGCCTTATCTGCCCATAAGCCTAACTCAATCTGGCGAGGTCGGCGTATGGGGGCGAACGGGGGGACGATAACCTCCTTGTTTAAACATTGACATACGGTGGCTGCGATAAGACGCCAAGCTTCGAAGCGAAGATGCACGTGGGAGGATCGTGGTTTTAAATAATATGTGATAAGAGTTGAAACTAACGCTGCCTCAACCCGTTCTATCACAATTCTTTTGTAAAGTTCGGAGGTGTATTTTGGAATTTTTTTCCTAAAACTTTCCCTCCTTTGCCGATTCTGAGGTTGTTCTCGGATGAAGATAAACCAAGAATTCTACGCAGTCATCGGTAAAGTGCGACAAAATGCTGCTCTATATATACTTTTCTTACTAAAACTTAAGTTATGCAAAATGAACCAATCAGCGTTAAACGGATTTTTTAGAACAAATATATGTTTAATTTATTCTCGCGATCATAGGCATTACGTTAGCTGACTCTCCAATAGCAAATTGACTATAGTATTTGGTTATTAAATTAGCCTAAATAGCTATTAGAAAACCATTACCATAAATTTTGAGGTTAGATGGAATCCTCGTCTGCTAATGTTTATGCCTATGACTAAAGTGAAATAAATTTTTGAACTTTTGAACTAGGTTATTAAGTAAAACAATTAAACAAATATAAATATATTCACAGAATTAACGAATGCGCAATGAGAATTGAATTAGGAATACAATATAAGATGCGGTAAAGTAAATATAATAAAGTAACTGATTTAAACTAACAAGATGTAAATTAAAATGTGAAGTGAAATGGAGTATCTGTGAAATAAAAATGACTATGATGGACTGAATTGGGTTCTGCAATACGATAAGTAACCAGAATTAAGACCTTCTCTCGTATGGCAGTTTGCAGAGAATAAGTGTGAGCGGATGAGGAATTAAACTAGGTATGATTTGATTGGAGTTAAATGACTAAATGTAGAAGGAATAGTTACCGATCTTTATGCTGATAATGGCGAAAGACGAACAGGGAATACTCGTGTTCTATTTGGTTGAGCTGAAAGCGTGTGTTTGTTTGTGTGTGCGTGAAATTTTAAGAGATATTGTTTGAACCAGTAGTACATTAAATGAATTCAGTTTTTCGTCACAGGATATTTGAATTATTAAAGATTACATCAATTAAATGAATTGCAAAAAGTTATGGCTAAATTAATTGAATGATTGTATTGAAAAAAAGTTAATTAAAATAAATGAATTAATTAATTATTAAGTTGTACATAATTTGCATGAATGATTTAATTGACAAAAGTTAAGTAAAAATAATTGAATGATTTGAATGTTATACATGATAAATGATGATATATATATTTAAGTTTCCCAAGAGGATTTTATTATAGGAATGCCCAGAGGGCATTGCTATATGACCAATCAGCATTGAGACGAATTTTAAAGGAACATTTATGTTTACTTTATTCTACCAGACATTAGCGTTACGTTGGCTGATTTTTCAAACATAAATGGTAACGAAATAACCAATCATATTCACATAAAACCATAGTGCAGATAATGTTCCACCCGATTATACAATTTCATAATACATACAAAAGGTTCATCTATGAGGTATATTTTGAATCGTTTTACTTTAACAAATTTTATGATTTCTTGCATAAAATAATACATACATAACAATACAAGAAATTAATATAACTAAGCTATCTAATTTTTAATTATAATATAAAACAAGAAGTATGTACAGTTTGTAAACTGTGCTCAATTCAATTCCTACATATCATTTGTATCTTAAATTGGGACGAAGAGAATTATTACTACATTAACCCAAAATTGAACATCCTAACACCTCACTTTATTTAATTTAATTCTTTTACTAAGCTTTACACATTCTATTCAATCCTTCAATTGCTAGATCTGTGGATCGTACACAAATTTAAAGATTGAATAGGTTCAATTGAATAATTTCCTCTTCTAAGATTGAGTTTTATTTCTTAACTGGCTCATTTAGAAAACTTTGCCACTTCTCTAATTTCTGAACGCTCTTCTCTAGGGTAGTAATATTGTAAGTATTTTCTATAGTCTTTTACACGAATTTATTTATATATATATATATATATATATATATATATATATATATATATATATATATATATATATATATATATATATATATATATATGTATATATATATATATATATATATATATATATATATATATATATATATATATATATATATATATATATATATATATGATAATACTTCAGTTTCGGGGCGTACGGTAGGTGATGCTATTTATAGGCTACAATTTTGCGCTACAATATAACTTGTGACGTCAGACGGTAGCGTCAGATGTGAACAATTACAGGGTTATATTTTTTTTATACGAGTATATACTGGGGAAGGGCGGCGCCCCCCGACACCCCAGATGATTGAAACTCAGGATCATCGCATGTTGGTCCCGCCGCAGTGATATCTCCCCCACGAGCAGTCCCCTAGAATTTACTGGAGTTTTTTCCCCCAACAGCTTTTTACTGGCAGAAAAACCTAACCTAATAACAAACAATACTTACTTTTACAGGTTTCTTGATTAGTTTATGCGCCTCTAGACAAACTAAAAGATTTTCGCGATTATACAAAATAAAGCTGAATTCGAATAACTAAGAAGCACATGGAGAGCACGAAAACGCCATAACGAAACATAAACATTTGCATAACGGGTCCATTAATAAGCTACAACGTTGCCAGTTAGAAGCTGTTATGTTTCGCAGCAAACAAAAAATACGAAAACAAAACAAAATACAATAAAAGAGATCAAGAAACCTTACCTAACTTAGAAAAAAACTATAATCGAGCAGAGGCGCAGATATTTTGTAAATAATACATACTAAAATAAACAAATACCCAAAACAACAAAAAAATATAACGCCGTGATTGGTCACATCTGTAGCTACCGTCTGACGTCATAAGAGATATATTGTAGCCTACTAACAGCGCCACCTACCGTGGACCCCACAATCGGAAGTATTAATATATATATATATATATATATATATATATATATATATATATATATATATATATATATATATATATATATATATATATATATATATATATATTATCTTAATATTACATACTTCTAGTGTTTTATTACATCTAGAGTTCATTTACAGATTCCTTGTTAATTGAAAAAGATTTATTTAGTTGCCCATACAAACGTTACTTTGTCAATTAAAATGAGGAACATTTGAAATATTTTTCCTGGCATTTAATTTATTAATTATTAAAAGATATTTACATATTACTTTGACGGTGTTCTTTCTTTAATTTAGATTTTAATAATAGTTTCGGTCGGGCAGGGTAAATTTGGAAAGCGATAGTTTTGGCTCAGCCAAAATTTGCCTGAGCTCTCCCCGTTTATTTAAGGAATCTGGGCTGTAGTCTTATTTAAGGTTCAACGTGTAAACCAATTATAAAATTTGATACAACTGCAAAGTGCTGAATTTTTAGTTACTTTTGAGTCATATTTAATTCTATAATGGGAATCTACCACGATATTCAACTGTTTAGGTTATCTTCTGTAAATACTGAAGCAAAATGGTTATTGATTACCTCATCAATTTTCTCGCCAGTTTCTGACACATCCCTTTCATATTTAATAAGTTAGATTTTATCTCTGCTAGATTTGTTAATATTTTTATGATAAATTAGCTTATGTGATGATTGGTTTAATGACAAACTTGCCGAGATAGCAGCAATTAAACCTTGATATATGAATTTAAAGATGAAAATGTGTTGAAAGAGAAAACGGGAGAGGATAACTAATTCAGCCGTGAAGGTTTCAAACACACTGACGCATAATTTTAACAAGATTTATTGAGGTAACAAATAACAAGGGAATATTGCTTAATAATTGAATTGGATAATAAGGTTAATGAATATAATGTGTATTTTAATGGAATTAGGTATATTTATATATAGAATATAGGGAAATGGCCTACTGCTAATAGGAATAAGCTATATAAGGTGGATATTATAGAGTGAATAAGATATAAAATATGGTTTAAATAAAATATAGTCACAAACTAATCTAAGCCACAACCTAAGTTATATATATATATATATATATATATATATATATATATATATATATATATATATATATATATATATATATATATATATATATATATATATATATATATATATATAAAATATAGTATAGTACAACCACGACGTTTTTGAAGTTATAAAATCAGGGAAACTGGAATTCAAATGAAAGGATTACACTTTGAATATTTTTAGACCTTTGTATACACTGATGACTAGGGAGCTAATTTTTACTGACCTTGTCTGTAGCGTTAATTCAATAAAAGTGTTCTTTAAAATGCGCTCGGGACTTGGGAAACGGGAAAGTCTATTATTAGAGTTAATTTCGAATTAGGTTGTACAAAGGTTTTGATTCGTTGGTGGTTGGGAAGAGTCGTACTTTGATTTTGAGGTAACCGTATTGGTATCAAAGGTCGTGCAAAAATGGATTTGGGGAGAGATGCATAATTTTGTCACACGGGAAATTGCCAACTGCCTCTTTAGGAACTTTGTAGGAGATTGCAAAGATGTCAGCTGCTACAATAACTATATATCATTTTTTTAACATTTTTGCTATTTTGAGCTAGTTTTATTTCTGATACCCTTTTGCTTTTCTATATAAGCCTACTTAGCTCACATCACCCCTTAAAAAAATGAGCTGTAGGTTGGATATGGAAATGCATTTTTTCACCAACAGAGTGGTAGATTACTGGAATAGTTTACCACAGGAGAAAATAAGCAGTCCAAATCTAAATGTTTTCAAGCACAGGTTAGATGAGTATACTAGGAGTGTAGGTTATCATGGTTTTTAAGTTGCATTGGAGGCAAATTGAATATTGACACTTGTATTGCATGATTTATTTTTTTGACAAGCCATGATGGTGATGCTTTTATAAGCAGTAGCTGCGTGATTCAGTTTCTAAGAAGCCATGATGTTTATTCCTTTTTAAGCAGTAACTGCACGATTTAGCTTTCGACAATCCATGATGGTGATGCCTTTTTGAGCAGTTCAGACACAATCCTGTAGCAGAGGTGGATCCAAGGTGGGTGAAGGGGGCTGCTCAACATACCCATGGCTCAAATTTTCAATCTTGAAAAATGGAGGATACTTCGTTGTTTGTGTGCCTTTCACCGGAGTCTCTGCCGGGACTGGAAATCATATTAAACTTGGATGTATCGTTCTGGATCCTATGGCTAAGTACAAGAAGTCCCTTGAAGTTTTAGCAAACCACAACCAGCACAGCTACCACACTGCAGCCATGACCCGAATGAAAGCCTTCCTCGACACCATTCGTGATCCTTCGAAGATCGTCGACGCAACCATTACTACAAGGAAGAAAGAACAAGTTGAAAGAAACCGCCGTTTGTTAGTTCCGGTAATCGAGTGTTCTCTTCTGCGGTCACAACATGCTCTCCTTTCGAGAACTGCGTAATGACAACCATTTGGATCTGTCTGTTCCCAACTTGAATGGAGAAGGAGTCTTCCAAGCCCTCTTGCGCTACCGTGCCAATGGAGGTGGTCCTGGCCTAATGACGCTCCTCACAACCTCAGACGAGAACTGCACTCTCATTAGCAGGACAATTAAAGACCAAATAATTCAAATTTCGGGTGAGAAACTTCTCTAATTATATCTCTCATTTACCCTTGTAGTACCAAATAATTATATGAAATTATATATATATATATATATATATATATATATATATATATATATATATATATATATATATATATATATATATATATATATACACAGGGTGGGCCGTAAGTTTCCATAGATAGAACAAAAAATATTATGGACAACCATTTTTATTTATATAATATGCTCTACATGGTTGCCATTGTTTTGAAAACAATTTTAATGCGTGTTTCCCACTGTTTATGAACACACATATCACATTGAAGTTATGCTTGTAATGGTGTTGGTGATACGTTCCTTTAGATGATTTATGTCTCGTATCTTTACCTGATACACCATGGCCTTCAAGTGCCCCCCAAAAAAGAAATCAAGGGATCTGGGAGGCCACTCCACAGGACCACGCCGACCGATCCGGGCATCCGGAAACTGCTGATCCAAATACGGACGCACGTGAAGACCATAATGAGATGGAGCTCCATCTTGCTGGAAGTACACTGGGAAGTTACCTTCCCGTTTAGCATAGATGGGAAAATTTATTCTTGCAACAAGTTAAGATACCTTTCGGCATTAAGATTTCCACTGACCAAAATTGGTCCAATAAGTCTTTCACCACATATCCCGGCCCACACCATCACTTTACCGGTATTTTGCATCTTCGTCGGACTCAGCCAGTTAGGGTTAGCGTTACTCCAATAAAATATGCTTTGCCGAGTAATCTCTCCATTGACGTACAAATTTGCTTTATCAATAAGCAAGATCTTAGTTGAAAAGTTTGCATCCTCGTTCACTTTGGTTAATGCCCATTCACAGAATTCCATCGACCTATCAGGGTCATCTTGACTCAAATGTTTCAAAATGCGCCTGATACTCGATCTGCTGAAACCACTTTCGGCAGACAACCGTTGTGTGCTTTTTTCTGGGACTCCGTTTAAGCGCTGTAAGTACCGTAGCTGTTGTGTCTTCATCGGTGGCTGTACCTCTTGGACCAATAACCGGTTGATCTGCAACATTTCCAGTTTTCTGAAAGTTGTTAGTAAGTTTTGCCCCAGTGTCGTGTGTGATGTTCGTTCCATCTTTTCTGTTAAAGTTCATTGCAACTATGCAACTGCTTCCCGACCCAGCCATCAGTATGATTTCAATTCGTTGCTCTTTCGTCAAACGCATATTCTAGGATATCTGAAACATAAAAAATATATAAATTTTCCTATGTATGGAAACTTACAGCGCACCCTATATATATATATATATTTATATATATATATATATATATATATATATATATATATATATATATATATATATATATATATATATATATATATATATATACCATGTGTCCTAGAAAAAAGTTAACCGTACTTTGAATTAGCATAACTACAAAACTATTGGAGATTTTTGGATCCTGCAAATAGTGTTTTATTTAACAACTATTTATCTGTCGATTCTGGGAATTTCATCAAATTCCCTTTTATTATATTGATACACTAATGGGTTTGGTGGAGGCTAAAAAAAATATGTTTGCGCAGGAAGTAAAATAATGAAACGAAGCCTAGGAAGGGTAGGCCCTCGTGCCCTTTCAAGAGAAGCGTAGGGAGCCTAGCTAGCCTAGGTCACTGTGCGATTCTTCAAGCAAACCCTAGGCCATTTTACAGTGGGTTTTCAGCCACGTTGTTGTATGGTCTCGTCATTATTGCTTACTAAGCAAATCAAAGCGCTTCTGTGTAAAGGTTTACTTCCAGAGAACTTTTTTAATCATGTAAAATATCAACGCGTATTCGTAGTCACAAGCTTTTTTAAGACTGGCAGTATTAAACAAGTACAATATTCATTTGAACAACGTTTTCCAGGTAGGCACCCACCAAGCAAGCCCACAATTTGGAAAAATGTTCGCAAATACCAACATGAAGGAATATGCTTAAATCTAAATAAAGGTCGTTCGGGTCGTATGAGAACCATAAGAACAACAGAAAATATCGAAAATGTTCATATGACACTTCTTCAAAATCTACATGTATCAGTCAGAAAAAATGGGTTACAATTGTCAAAGTCATCAGTTAACCGCATTATTAAACATGACTTAAAATGGCATCCCTATAAGAGGCATGCAAGACACCAGCTTCTTTAAACTGATTTTCCTCGTCGTAGACAATTTGTCGAATGGCTTCTCCATAAACCTGCTCGTGTCTTGGAAATCATTGTGATTGGTGACAAGGCAGCCTTTTTCATGAATGGAAAGGTAAATAGACATAACATTCGGCAATATGCGCTGCTGACCCCCTCCCCCCTCACCGCATTCTACTTTGACACGTATTTGTCAGCAGAAAGTGTCTTTGTGGATGGAATATGCGGGAATGGCTATCTTGTCGGCCCATTGTTTTACGAGAATAACTTGAATGGTGCTGCCTACTTGAGCATAATCAACGAAAGGATCTTCCCGGAACTCCGCCAAATTTACGGCAATTAATTCAATAGACTTTGGTGGATTCAGGACAATGCACCAGCTCATAGACAGCTTGATGTAAGAACAAAACTAAGAGAAACGTTTGACAACCCTATGCAATTGAATGGCCCCCAATATCCCCTGACTTAACACCGTACGATTATTTCTTATGGGGATATCTAAAGAATTAAGTGTATTCTACTCCACCACAAAGCATCAACCAATTAAGAGATAGTATCACACGTGAAGTCAATAGAACTGAGGAAAATCACAAGTTAATCAAAAAAGTTGTTCAATCAATGCAATCAAAGGCGCAACTGTGCTTGAAAAGAAATGGCAGACATGTGGAAGGAAACGGTGCTTAGAAGATTAAAAAATTAATTTGTATTACCCATATGAAGAGGTGTTTTTGTTAAAATGGATTTAAATATATTTGTTTATTTTAAACTTCGAATTTTCATTATTTTACTTCCTTGCGCAAACATAATTAGTGTATCAATACCGTAAAAGGAAATTTTAATGAAATTTCTAGAATCGACAGATAAATAGTTGTAAATTTGATTTGTTTTGCAGAACTCAAAAATCTCTATTAGGTTTTGAATTATACTAATTCAAAGTACGGTTAACTTTTTTCTGGGACACCTTATATATATATATATATATATATATATATATATATATATATATATATATATATATATATATACGAGGGGCAGGCAATAAGTTTTGCGAATCGGTAGGGCAAAACAGAGGAAGGGGGATGGCTGTTTGTGGGGGTGTTAGGACAAGTTATGACAAGTCAGGGCCCGCAGCCGCATGCTCCTGCCTCGTTTATTTAAGAAGCAGTAGCTGATCGCAGATCGTCAGTCACGAATTTTTCAACAATGGAGAAGGTTGAGCACCGTGCAGTCATCAAATCTCTGACCAAGGAAGGCAGGAATGCAAAATAGATCCATGAACCATGGTTGCAGCGTACACCAACACCTCACCTTCCTATGCAACAATCTCTCGCTGGAATAGGGACTTTCGCCATGGTCGTGAGTCCCTTGAAGATGACCCCCGTCCAGGACGCCCGTTAGACGTGACCAACGAGGACAATGTGGCCCATGTGGAGAGGAGGATCCTTAAAAATCGACGGGTGAATGTCGAATAAATCGAGCGAGAACTTGGAATATCACATGGAAGTTTTATCAACATCATACACGACAATTTGACCATGACCAAGGTATCTGCCGGTTGGGTCCCTAGAAACCTCACGCCCCATGATGGACTTCAACGTCGTCAAAGTCCACAAGGCCAGAGTTGCACAAGCTGCCCTGCGCCAGTGCGAATTCGAGGAGCTCAACCATCTCCCCTACAGTCCAGTTCTGGCCCCTAGCGACTACTTTTTATTCCGCCACCTGAAGGCTGCACTACGTGGACGCCGGTTTGGGGACGATGAAGATGTCCAGCTCGCTGTCCAGGAGTGGATTGAACAGCAGTCGGGAGATTTGTGGTTGTCGGGAATTCGCAGCCTCAGGGACAAGTGGCGCAAGTGCATTGAAGTCGGGGGTATTTATATTGAAAAATAATAAAAATTTTTTTTCCTCATATCTCGTTTCTTTATATCCGAATTGCAAAACTTATTGACCACCCTTCGTATATATATATATATATATATATATATATATATATATATATATATATATATGTGTGTGTGTGTGTGTGTGTGTGTGTGTGTGTGTGTGAGAGAGAGAAGAAGAAAGAGCAAATAGAAGTTCTGCGGGTAGTAACAACCACTACAGGGTTTTCGCCATATTTATTTTCTGCCTTTCAGAACCCCTTTGAAGACAGAAATATACAGCAACCGTGTATTGCCTGAGTATATAACAATATTGTACAAGAGAAAGAGAAGTTTTTCGAATAAGCAATGAGACAAGAAACAGGAGGTTTTTTTGAAGCTTTGAGAAATGGACATTAGAAGAACACTAAGATCAAAGAGAATAAAGGGCGGCACAATGCTCTCCTTGATCCTAGTGTTATTCCAATGTCACTTTCTCTTACCTTAAAAAACCCCCTCCTGTTTCTTGTCTAATTGCTCATGCGCATAAAACTTCTCTTTCTCTTGTACTATTATAGTATATGGTTATTCATGTGATTTATTTTCTGTTAATAAATAAGCCTAAATAGCGTTTCGAAAACCATAACCATAAATTTGTTTGATCGAAGTTGTAGGCGGATAGTTTTTAGGCCTAAGGCGACAGCGAACTAAATTTTGAAATAATGAACTGGGCTTTAAGAAAGACAATTACACACATATAAATATATTCATAGAATTAACGAATGTACACTGAGATAAGTAGATTAGGTATAAAATGTAAGATATTTTAACATATGATTTACAGTAACAGGATGCGAAGAGAATTGAAGTATGTGAAATTTATATGGTGGAATAATATGGTGAATAATATAGTGAAATAATATGGTGAATAATATAGTGACTATGATGGACTGTGAATTAGGCGATGTAATATGAGAAGTTATATAGTTAGGACCTACTCTCGTATGGTCGTTTTCCAAGAATTGTGAAAGTGGAATTAATTAAGTATGATTTGTTTGGAGGTAAATGACTAATTGTAAAAGGAATGATTACCGACCTTTATACGAAGAAAACTGCGAGTCTACTGGGGAAGAATATTGTGCTATTTGGTCGAGCTGAAAGCGTGTGTTTGTTTGTTTGAGTGTGAAATTTTAAGACATGTTGTTTGTAACAGTATTACGTTAAATGAATTGACAAATAAAATAAATGAATGAATTAATTATTAAGTTGTACATAAAATGATTTAATTTACAAAAGTTAAGTTTAATTAATTAAAAGATTAAATTGACCAAGTTAAAGGATTGCATACTATGGTTTTTATTATAGGAATGTTCAGAGGCATTGCTATACTATATATATATATATATATATATATATATATATATATATATATATATATATATTTATAGTAGACAACTATTGAGATGAGAATGGATCATAGAATAAAGTAATCGGGTGTAAAGAAATAAAAAGTTATATTAATCTCATCTTCTTCCCTTCCTTATTTGTTTCCTCAGTCTCTAATTTTCTCTACCATCTTCTCTTTTTTTATTTGGAAGGAAGGAAGTTTAAATTATTCCATATTGATTTGCAGGATAGCCGGTTCTAGATAAGGTGGTTTCATCCGTTTCTGGAGTTTTTGCTATCATGATGGATGAGACGACTGATGTTTCAATGAACGAGCAAGCCTCTGTATACGTCCGTCACTTCAACGATGGTAATCCATGAGAGGACCTCCTTGGCTTTGTTCTTGCTAAGGACTGGCTATATGGGTTGAGAGACATGATGCAGACATTGTGTTTACTGAATTCCTGCCGGTAATTGCTGTCTTCCTTGAGGATGAGAGCATCTCGGGTGAGAAGGTATGACTACTATCGCGCCAATCCGAGAGCCACGCTTTTTGATTGGCCTCATCGTCGCAGAGTCCATTCTAGCTCACACTGTGGAGCTAAGCCGAGCCCTGCAGTCTCCTACAATTAACCTAATTTCAGCATCCGCTGCAATTAATGAAATCGTGGTGTATCTCAAAAAGACCTGGGAAGCTGGTCTGATCAGTTTCCATGACGTCTTCAATAAGGTAGAGTGGCTTCTTTAGAAGCTCGGCTCATCACATGAGACCATTCTAGTGCCTCGAATTTACAAACAACAAACGCTGTCAGCAAATGTACTATTCCAGACAGCTGAGGAATATTTTCGTCGATCTATCTACGTTCCTTTCCTTGGGCAGGTCTTGACTTGACTGAGCTGCTGAACCGATTTTGGGTGATACTTTTCTTAGCCTCCCGGTTAGTATAGTGGTTAGCGCGCTTCATGGAGAGGAGCAACACGCTCAAGTTATTAGAGCACTGCACTTAGGAAGTCTTTGGCAAGTACCCAAATATACTACGCTGAATTTATTTTTCATGTCTGATATAGCAGGCAGACGCATAACAAGGGGTCGTTACGACCTGCGTCCTTAAGTCAAGTCTTTTCCAGTCCTATTCATCTGCAAACATCTGCTCAGCGGCGCCAACGGAGATCTTGCTGCTTTAATGAGTGCGGCAAAAGTATACAAGGCTGACATCGTGGGCTTGAACTTTGTCAAGGCAGAAATGGAGCGCTGGTTATGTCAACAGTCAAGTTTTGCCATTAGAAATGCCCTTCTTCACTCCCAGGATTGAATGTATCCTAACCTGGCCAAGCTCTTGCAACTTCCGATTACGCTCCTAATCTTGAACGCGGAAGCTAAACGATCATTTTCAACCCTGAAGCATCTGAAAACATATTTAAGGAATACTATAGGTCAAGAACGCCCCAACATCCTGCCACTACTCGTTGTTCACAACGAAAGTGAAGTGAAAATAGACAGTGTAATCAACCTATTTACCCAAAGAAACAGGAAGTTGATACTCGTGTGAAATAATAAATAGCGAATATCATATTTGCTATTGTTATATGTATAATGCTATTTTTATATTGCTATTGCTATACAGTTATATTTACATTTCTTTATTTTATAATACCAAGTAATCTGAAAAATCTTTCCTTTAGTTGTGTGTTATACCTCAGACTTCTAAGAGGAGGAAATTTTGGTTAGCCCCCTAAACCTTTATCCTGGATCCGCCCCCGCCATGTAGATGCACTTTATGGGGTTGTGTTGCCCCGGAAGACCTCTGATAGGTCTTTGTGGCTTTTTTCATCTGTTGAATTATTTTATCTTAGTCAATCTATAATGATTTAAATATCTAGTTTCGTTTTGAATTTGTATGTTCCCTTTTTTTATAATAACTACTTCCACATCTCACATCGTGTTTCTCTGCAGTGTTGCCAATCACTACTGTGTTTTTCGCTATTGTGGGAGAGTATTTGTTTTTGTTGATTCCTCTTCTCGCTGTAGAAAAAGCTATACCTGACACTCATCTGATCAGATCGCATTCACTTAATTGTGGTAGATAACTCTTTTAAATTTCAATCTTATTATATTTTCTCAATCCTATTATTCAATTTTACTTTTAGAAAATTTTCCAAATATATTTATATTAATTCTCCGTCCTCTATAGTCCTATTTTATTTTCCAGCAAAATTAAATTTCTAAAATGGTTCAAGTAAATTTAAGACGACGCCTTCCTTATAATACGAGGAGTAATATAAGAAAAATGTAAGTTTGATTTAAATGGACTTTTTAAAAAATAAAAATGGCTATGATCTAAGAAATACCTAATAAACAACAATGAAGATGGATTAGTAATGTATTTTTTTTTATTTATATAATGTATAAAAAGTGATCAAAAATCATACACTAGCATTTTTGATATTTGATTTAACATAGGGCCACATTAAAAGCCAAACTTTACTGGAATATAAGGTAAACATGAAGATCGGCGGCGCGAACGATGGGACGCAAAATGTTTCGTCCCTGTTCCAATATGTGGTAAACGTGTAGACGAGCGGCCCGGCTAGAAAATTTTTTTTGTGTAAATATTATCATTCACCAGTGTTTGAATATTCATGCACGTTTGAGTTTTCTTCGAATGATAGCTACCGCCTTTTTGTATTAAAAAAATGCCCCAAAGTAAATAAACCGAAAACGCTGCTTACGTAGGCCATTTTGGGGGTAATTGTGTAGATGATGGCCGGATGCGATTATTTTGAGCATCGGCTTGTTGTTGGGTACGGCTCGCCGCGGGGATAACACTGCGATGACTCTGAGTTTCAATCCTTTGGGGGGGCATAGGGGGCACAGCCCCCCAGTATAAAAACGAAAATTGCCATAAAATTCTTCGATTTCATCTCTAAAAAAGTAACACAATTACCTTGAGACACTGCAACGATGACCCTGAGTTTCAATCCTTTGGGGGGGTCTGGGGGGCATAGCCCTCTAGTATAAAAATGAAAATTGCCATAAAATTCTTCGATCCAAACTGCTAAAACGAGTAGTTCCTTGAAATGATCTAGCGGTAATTGTGAAGACTATGGGCACATTGTAGGCTAGTTTTTTTTTTGCTATTTTGGGCTACTTTTCGTTGTTACTTTTTTAGAGATGAAATCGAAGAATTTTATGGCGATTTTCGTTTTTATACTGGGGTGCTGTGCCCCCCAGACCCCCCCCAAAGGATTGAAACTCAGGGTCATCGCAGTGTTATCCCCGCGGCGAGCCGTACCCAACAACGAGCCGACGCTCAAAATAATGGTTAATACTTACATCAGACAGGATGGGAAATTAAGTAAAAAGTAAATAAAAACACTAAATAATGTCAGGCATAGGGTAGGTAGGATATATAGAAAAGAAGTGAGGGGAAAAAAAACATCGAAAATATAAGATAAACCAATTTTTGATTATTAGAAAAAACACAAAAAAGCCTTGAAACAAATAGAGCTTTCTGATTGGTCATTTATGAAAATGAATCCAGATCTGTGATTGGCCAGTGTGATAGCAGAAAAACAATGAAAAGTAGCCCAAAAAATAAACTAGAATCGCATCTGCCCATAGTCTACACAATTACCGATCTAGCTAATTACATTTAAATGTATAAAAGAAGGTAATAAAAATAGTAAAATGGGGAAAAATATATTGACAAATAAAAATGACTGAATGAGGATAATAAAAAGCTATTAAGTGGGAAAAAAATTGAAATCAAGCATTTCTGACATCATGCCCCCCCCCCCCAACCCATATTATAATTCTCAAAACGATTAAAGACGCTGATATGATGTAGTTAAAGCATTCACCTCTGTAAACGTCAGAACATAAACAATTAGGATTATATACAGGGGGCTGTGCCCCCCAGACCCCTCTCAATTTAATGAAACTCGGGATATTCATAGTGTGGTCCCCCCCCCTTGTGTTTACCCCCACATGAGCCGTCCCCTTAAATGTACTCTAAAAACCTGAAACATTTTGGAACACGGACAAAAATAATACGTTTTATTGGCCGGGCCCCTCATCTACATATTTACCAATATCTAGATTATCTGCTCAGCTGAAAAAGCAGAATTTTGTGTTTACCTTTCGTTCACCCCTACCGGAATATTCATGCACATTTGAGTCATCTAATGTCAGACCCCACCCCCATCCCCATTATAATTCACAAAATTAAAGGCGCTGACATTATTTGGTTAAATCATTGACCTGTAAACATTAGGACATTAGTCTATAAACAATTAGGATTATATACTGGGGGGCTTTGCCCCCAGACTCCTCCAATTTATTGAAACTCAGGATCATCGTAGTGTGACCCTCCATTGTGTTTACCCACAAATAAGCCTTCCCCTTAAATGTACTCCAAAACCGTGAAACATTTTTGAACATGGATGAAATAGTATGTCCCAATGTTCGAGCCGCTAATATAAATATGGTAAATATGTAGATTAGCGACTCGAACGATGGGATGTACTATTTCATCTGTGTTCCAAAATGTTTCACGTTTTAGGAATATATTTAAGGAGATGGCTCATGTGGGGGTAAACACAATAGGGGGAACACACTATGATGATCCTGTTTCATTAAATTGGGGGGGGGGGGTCTGGGGGGCCCCCCAGTATATAATCTTAATTGTTTATAGACTAATGTCCTAACGTTTACAGAGGTGAATGATTTGACCAAATCATGTCAGCGCCTTTAATCGTTTTGCGAATTATAATGGGGTTGGGGTCTGATGTCGGACAACTCAAACATGCATGAATATTTCGGCAGGGGGGAACAAAAATATTTAGCAAAAAAAAAAGTTTTTCTGGCAGAGTTGCTAATCTACATATTTACCATAAATATTTACCAAATAATGTTCTAACATTTTTATTTAACCAAACGTGCATGAATATACATGCGCAGGGTAACAAAACATACATATCAAATATACTTTTTCGGGTGCGCCACTGGTCTTTATATTTACCGAATATAATATAATTACCTTACTTAATTTTCTAAATTACAAAAGCTGCAAGGGCCTATCAGGGTCATTCACATCTGTCAAACCTCTCGCAAATCAATAGATTATCAGTTCATGCATCTACAATATTTCCATTTGGACCATCCGCCGGAATGCCTTGAAAACAAAATCATCACTACCTTACCTTATGATGCTTTCAGTCAATGGACCTCTGCTACAGGAATTGCCGCTGTATCCTCTGCTCTGCCTCTGGTATATGTGGATGAGGTGCTCCAGCTTATTCTATTGGGGCCAGGTATGATTTGAAGGCAGAGGTGTGTCTTCAATCTTCTGCAGGACGTTGCTTAAAGATTTCTAAGGAAAGCTGTTGGATAGTTTTGGCCCAATCCTGCCAAAACTGCTAGCTCTGAGGGTTTTTAAGCTTTGACTTCATTTTGAGCCCCTCAATGTAGCAAGACCTTCCTTGTGACTTGTTTGGGCTTAGCTTGATGCCAATGTTATACCCCGTAAGGGGCGCGGCGATTTGCCATCCTGGCCGCCGTGCTGACGGGATCCAACTTAGCCTCTCTTCCTTCCTTCAGATAGCCCGATTTCTCCCCTACCTCGTCGCTTTTCATACAACCTCTCCCACAACTTTCTCTGGTCAGCCTCTAATTTCACAGGGTAGATGCTGACCTTCCCTGAGCTCCAGTCTGGGGTGGCTGGTTTTTAACAACCTGCTTCATCCCCACCCATACCTTCCTCACATCCCTTTTCCTCTCCTCTTCACAATCTATATATTTTATGCCGTGTCTAAGGTGGAGCCGCCATGCCGATGGACTGCCAGGCCACCAGGCGGGAGGGGTGGTCCAAAATGGCGGCGCCGGGCTTGTAAGCACCTCCCGCAGTGCGGGCTACTGTGAGAGGTGTGCGCGATTGCATCCTGTGTAAAAAAGAGGGTCACCATGCACAATGATGAAGATAAAAAAAACAACTCAACCCCCAACTTCCCCTGAAACATCGACGGAGCCGCCCTCGGGCAGCTCCAGCAAAAAAATGGAGGCATCCCCCCCTGTGCTTGCACAGGGGGGGATGCCTCCATATTTCTCTAACCGGAGAGGAGGCTTACTCCTCTCCTTCACCTACGGGTGCAGGGGACTCCCCCTCACCCCCTTCTCTGGAGGTGCTTTCGGGCACATCCCTTTTTCCAGCGGCAGTCCCCTCTGTTCTTTCCAAAGGGACTGCCAAGAAAGCCAGCAGGCAGCCCTTAGCCAGCCGCTCCCCATTGAAGCGGCCCGGTAGGACAAACCCCCTTAGGGGGGAGAGGGAAGCCAGGCCCCTTCGGTCGCTTCCCACAAAAGACCTGCTGGCAAGAATATTAAACCTTGCTGGGGTTAAGGCCTGTGCCTCCCCACAAAAGACTCTTGACGCTGCCAAGGGGACCTGCGATGTCTTGGGAGGGGATGGCCAACTGGAGGCCCCTCCTGTGATAGACATGGTCCTTGAGGAGACCCAGCCTCAGACGGTAGGGCCTTCCATGGGGGGGAATCTGGGTTCTGCGCCAAGCACCGAATCTGAATCCGCCCCTATGCAGGGTCCTCCTCAAATGGCTGAGGGCTCCGAGGCAGTACAAGGAGGGGAGGGATCTCCTCCGACAGGTGCCCCTACGACTACCAGGACCTCCTCCATTTCGGAGAGGGACCTGGCTGAGGCCGGCCCATCTGGCATGGGGGCTTCTGCTGGTGGAGGTGAGAAGCGGGTTCATTTCCCGCCCTCCTCTCCAAGAAAGAAAAAGACGAAGAAGACTCGGGGTTCCTCTCCATCCGCGGGGGCTGCAGGGATGGATGGGTCTGCTGCCACTCTAGCAAGCGACCAAGCCAAGATTGGCACATCTGCCCCCCCCCCCGGTTGCGGAGCCTCGATGACATCGGGGCCCCTCATTCAGAGGTTACCTGGCGTTTTCGAGCCCGCTGGCTTCAAACACTTCCTCGTTATTCGCTCCACTGATGGCACCATGTTGTCCAAGGGCAACATGATCCATCAGAGGAGAGGATTAGCTAGTGCAATTGGTAGAGAGCCGAAGGTAACCCGTTTCTCGGACGGGAGCCTTCTGGCGAATGCGGCGAATCCCGCCGAGGCGGCCAAGATAAGTGCTCTTCGGACACTTCATGGCACCCCGGTGAGTGTGACGCCGCACTCTACCATGAACTTTGTGAAAGGAAGAGTTTATGTGAGGGAACTCGTTGACTACTCCATTGAGGACATCACCCTAGAGCTGGCCGACCATGGGGCGGTCAAGGTCGAATGTGTGATGAGAAAACAGGGAGGGGCCTCGAGACCCACCCCTACACTCTTCGTCACGTTCAACTGTGACAAGCTCCCTGAGTCAGTGCGTGCTGGTTGGTACCACTACTGCGTGAAGGCATTCATACCACTGCCGCGGCGGTGCTATTACTGTCACCGCTTCGGCCATACGAATCGCTCATGTAGACGTGCAAAGTCGGGGTCACCCGAAGTCTGTGTAAATTGCTCCAAGGTCTCACACGATAAGTCCAAATCGTGTGTGGCCAAGTGTGTCAATTGCGGAGAGCCGCACCCTGCTTCTTCAAAGCAATGTGGTGCATATCTCCTTGAGAAAGAAATCCTGGCCGTTCAGGCCCAGGATAGACTCTCATTCCGCGAGGCTAAGGACTTGGTCCTGGCATGCCCGGTTCTGCCTGGGACGTCATATGCCACAATAGTTAGAAAGGCACCCTCTGCTCCTGGCCCATCCAGGCCAATGAGCACGGTTGTTTCCACGCCCATTTGGAGCCCTTCTGCGGGCTCTACCGGGCGCTCCCCTGGTAAAGCTGGCAGCAAAAAGGGTTCATACCCAGCCCCGGCTAAAACCAGGGCTCCCCCCTCTTCCCCCAGCGTGACCGTTTCCCGCAAGGCAAAACAGCCACATGCCTCCACCGAGTCGTTAGACTCACAGGAGGCAACACCCCCGAAGATGGCCTAGCGACCATCTTTTGGGGTTTCTAAAGCTGTCCCCCGAAAGTATGATGTCTCCGTTCTTCCTTTCTCTTTAGATACCTCCTTTCAGGCAGTGGCTGTGCAGCTGCACCTGGATAGGAGGTATACTATCATTTCTGCGTACATTCCACCGTCAGCTGACTTCAACGCGGGGGACTTCCACCGCATCGTGGCACGGTTGCTGAGGCCCTATCTCTTGCTTGGCGATCTGAACGGCAGGCATCCTCTCTGGGGAGATTACTCCATAAATCCCAGGGGACAAGTCCTTGCCGATCTGATCGAAGAGCTTGAGATGGTTGTCCTAAACGTGGATGAGTTTACGCATCATTGTCCGAGAACCACTTCATTTTCTTGCCTTGACCTATCTTTGTGCTCCGGATGCACAGCCTGATTTTGATTGGGGGGTGGTCGATGACCTCTATGGTAGTGATCACTTTCCCATTCAAATATCATTTTCAGGGCAACTGGTGCCTGAGAGACCACCTCGGTGGTGCTTTGTGCGGGCGCTGTGGCCTGCATTTCAGGAAATGACTGAATTCTCTATCTCAGGCGAGGAGTTTAGGTCGGTAGATGAGGCCGTTGAGTTCTTCTCCTGCAACCTCATCGCCGTGGGCCTGACTACTATTCCTATGACGTCTGGCCATTTTGCACACCGACCACTCCCATGGTGGTTGGCCGAGTGTGAGACAGCCCTTAAACAGAAGCGTTATGCCTACATGCGCTATAAGCGCCGCCTAAACGATTTCATTGTCCCTGAATTTCGGCGGGCTAGGGCTAGGTGTCTTCACTTAACGGGAAGACCCCTTTAGCTGAGGTGTGGAAGCGAGTCAAAAGGATTCGCGGCAAGTTCTCGCAGGACCCCCCTCCCGTTGTCCAGGAGAATGGGACCGCAATTTTGGACCCTGCGTCTGTGGCGGAATCCTTAACGACCGCTTTTTCGGCATTCTCTAGCCGTGATGCTGCTCCGCCAGCATTCAATGCACGTCTTGATGTCGCTGAAGGCCGCCGGCTGGACTTTACCTCCAGAGGCGGAGAACCCTTCAACGTCAAGTTTACTGTGAGTGAGTTGCATTCCGCTCTCGCTTCATGCGGGGACACCGCCCATGGTCTGGAGATGTCCCTACGCCATGCTTTGACACCTAGGTGAGCGAGGCATGGTCTTTCTGTTAGATTTGTTCAACAGGATCTGGGTGGAAGGTCTTCTCCCAGACTCCTGGCGAATCGCTACTGTGCTCGCCTTTCGCAAACCGGGGAGAGATCACTCTACTTTGACCGGTTTCCACCCAATCTCTCTAACTTGCGTGTGCAAGTTGATGGAGAAATTGGTAAATGTTAGATTAGCCTTTTTCCTGGACAGCGGAGGCCATCTGTCTTGCGCACAGTGCGGCTTCCTCAAGTTCCACTCCACGTCGGATGCTCTGCTCCGACTGGAAAATGCCGTCTGCGAGGCTTTCCTTCGTAGACAGCAATACGCCACAGTATTTTTCTATCTGGAGAAGGCCTATGATACCACATGGCGATACGGTATCATGGAGACTCTCCACACTATGGGGGCGAGGAGACACCCAATGTTTATATCTGAATTTTTTGTGAGATCGTCGATTCCGCGTATGGTTGAGGGGAGCTCTCTCCGGCCCAAAGGAGCAGTAAAAGGGTGTCCGGCAGGGTAGTGTCCTCAGTGTCACACTCTTTGCCCTGAGCATCAACGGCATCACCTCGGTGCTGCCGGAAGATGTTCTCGCTACGCTCTACGGGGACGACCTTTCGATCTCCTTTGGCGCAGCCCAGATGCCAACTCTGGAGCGTCGACTCCAACAGGCATTGAACCGCGTCTCTTGCTATGCCGAAGCGAACAGGTTTCGGTGTTCTTCTGCTGCCATCCACGACTTCACCCCAACCCAGATTTGTTTCTTAATGTGGTGCGCCTGGATGTGGTTGAGTCGCACCATTTCCTTGGTCTTGTATTCGACTGACGCCTCACCTGGGAGGCTCATAGTCGCAGCCTTAGGGTCTCTTGTACCCGCGCCATGGACATTCTCCATTCCGTGACGCTCAGTGCTTGGGGCGCTGATAGGGCTACTGCCTTACTTTTTTATCGATCCTTTGTTCGCTCGAAGCTCGACTATGGTTGCGAGTTTTATGCATCTGCAGCTAAGCGTTTATTGCGGAAGGTGGATTCGATCCACCACACCGGCCTTCGCCTTGCGACCGGTGCCTTCCGCACTTCCCCCATTGAGAGCCTGTTGGTTGATGCTGGGGAGATGCCACTCGCTTTGCGCCGCGTGCAGTGCATCACTCGCCTGTACGCGCGAGCCCGGCGCCTCCCTCAGTCGCCAACTGCTCTCACTGCATCTGCAGCTAATCTCGATGGTGCCTATGCCGCCGAGAGATGCCAGTCATATCCTAAGCCCTTTGGGTTTAGGGCCAGGAAACTCCTTCGAGAAGTAGATATAGCTCTCGGGCCGGTGGTGCCCCTGGTTCTGCCCAGGACACCACCCTGGAGGGTACCACATTTGGTTATTTGTCGCCACTGCGCCGGAAGTATTGCGTTCGACCTTTTTGGAGCACACATCGTGTCACGCTGGAACAGTGCCAGTATATACGGATGGCTCCAAGTCCCAAGAGGGGGTCGGCTTCCACGCCGTATCCCCTGTGTTTGAAGTCAGCGGGGCTCTACCAGGCGCTGCATCTCTCTTCACGGCTGAGCTGGTGGCAATACACCACTCGGTACGGGAAATTACGCGATGTGCCCGGTTTGGAGACCGGATTGTGATCTATAGCGACTCACAAAGTGCCCTGAGTGCTCTCGAGGCCTTGGAATCTCTGCATCCCCTGGTTTGCGATATCCGTGACGCCATGATTTTGGTGAGCCGGGCAGATGTCAAGATTATCTTCTGCTGGGTTCCTGGACATGTAGGGAATGAGGGCGCCAAAGAGTCCGCGAGGACTCCGCGACTGGACCAGCGTTTCGCTCTTCCTCACACCAACTAAATGGCAGGAATACGGGCAGCTCTTCGGACTGCTTGGACCTATCCCCCAATGCCGCGGCGGCTTCAGGTTGCTTTCTGTTGTCTCCGAATCGGACACACTCGTGTGACGCATCGCTATTTGATGGAACGCTCGCCAGCGCCCTATTGCAATGAATGTCGTCCCCCAGACTGTTCGGCACATTCTCGTCGAATGTCCCAGTCTGGGTGATCTTCGCGCACGATACCTGTCTCGGTACCGGGATGGGCGGGGTCGCTACCGCCTGTCCCTTGTACTCGGGACAGATTTGTTCACATTGACTTGTTGACTTCTTGGGGGAGGCTGGCCTTCTCCCTATTATTTAAGCAAGGTTTGTTTTTCTATTGTTTTTTTTTTGCATTTTTGTTTTTGTTTTTTTTCCTTAGTTGCACGCTCCTGCGCCGGGAGTACCTCTCCATGACGCACCAGCTTGCTTCCTTTCCCCCCTTTTGGGTGTTGTTTTTTTTCTCTTTAATTTTATTTTAAAGTAGCCTAGAACTGGGCCAGTTTTAATACGGCGACTAATGCCCAAGTAGGCAGTCGCCAGATGAGCTCTTAAAAAAAAAAAAGAAAAAGAAAAAAGCCAACGTGTTATACCAGACCCTCCAAGTATATATGATCTGGTACCTTTCTCTTCTTTAGAGAGAATACTGCTTTAGGTAGTTTAGGCATTGCCAATAGTCCTTGTCTGTTAGTGCTGTGATCTTACTGGTGAAGCTTCTAGCTCTTCAATTTCCCCAATGCTTGTTGGGCTCCACAGATGGCAGCAGTATTCCAGTTTTGACACCAAGCTCTTCCCGCATCATAACACACCTCTTCTCTGGTGTTGAAAGTCCTCAGAATCTAGCCAGTCAGTCTTCAGTAAATGTTGCAAGTATGGGCTAATGTGATTCTAGCTTATTTGGGTGCTATTTTTCAATGTTTTTCTGCTATCCCACTGGCCAATCACAGATCTATTCAGTTCTGTCAATGACCAATCAGAAAGCTCTATTTGTTTCAATTCTATTTATATTCAAAAGTTGGTTTTTCTTTTTTCTCTTTTTTTCCTTATTTCTTTTCTATATATCCTACCTACTCTATGCCTGACATTATCTAGTCTTTTTAATTACTTTTTACTTAATTTTCCATTGTTTAAAGCTCAATAAAAACATATTTTGGGGTTGTTAATGAAGACTGTCTTAACTGTAGTTCAAAAAACAAATTCTGTACAAAAAAATGTTACTTTTCCGGCACTCATTGCTATTTAAGCTCCCACCCACCCAGATTTGCGCCATTTGTCAAGATTTCTGTCAAGGTCGAATATGTAATGAGAAAACAGGGAGGGGTCTCGAAACCCACCCGTACACTCTTTGTCACATCATCTGCGACAAGCTACCTGAGTCGTGCGTGCCGGTTGGTATCCCTACCGCGTAAAGGCATTCATACCACTGCCGAAACCTGTGTAAGTTGCTCCAAGGCCACACGATAAGTTCAAATTGTGTGTGGCCAAGTGTGTCAATTGCGGAAAGTTCTACCCACCCCAAGCACTGCCCTGGTAAAGCTGGTGACACAAAGGGTCCACACCCAGCCCCAGCTAAAACTAGGGCTCCCCCAGCATGACAGTTTCCTGTAAGGCGAAACGGCCACATGTCTCCATCTAGTCATTAGACTCACAGGAGGCAACACCTCTCAAGTTGGTCACCAAGCCATCTTTCGTGGTTCCTAAAGCTGCTCCCCCTAAAGGAGGACAGCAACAAAGGAGTTTCTGGCTTTCTCACCCACGCCAGTGGTGGGCTGGGTCGCTTGGAGAGGATCCTCAAAAAGAATACCGCCCTGCCTGCCTAAGTTTTTGAAGGGGGGGGAGGAAAAGACTTGCATGATGAGCCCAACCTCCTCCAATAAGTCCTCGAAGGCGACAGTGCTTGGAGTTCTGCCTCCAGGAAGCATATAGCCATTCCTGTGAGGGTTTTCTCTTGGAAGAGGGCCCCCATGTCTCCTCTGAGCTAGGCTTGGAAGGCATATTCCTTGAATGGAATTGCTGCAGACTCCAAGCCAACTGGGATAAGCTGCGGAGGCTTGTCTCCCATTCCCCGTTAGCTATTTTTTGTAAGAAGGCCATGCTAGGGCGCATGCCCCCTACCCACCTTCCCTGGGTATAAGGGTTTTGCAATCCCACCATCACACGGTGTTGGCCAGACAGGAAGATGTGCGATTTACACCCAATATGATGTCTTGATTCTTCCCTTTTCTTCAGATACCTCCTTTCAGGCAGTAGCTGTGCAGCTGCACCTCAATAGGAGGTATAGTTATTTCCACGTACATTCCACGGTTGCAGAGGCCCTTTCTCTTTGGAAATCTGAATGGCAGGCCTCTGAGGAGATTACTCTATCAATCCCCGGGGTCAAGTCCTTGCCAACCTGATCGACGAACTTGAGATGGGTGTCCTAAATATGGATGAGTTAATATAATTTCACGGATGACCTCCATGGTAGTGATCACTTTTCCATTCAATTATAATTTTTCTGGGCCGCTGCTGCCCGAGAGCCTCTCCCGGTGGTGCTTGGCGTGGGTGCAGTGTTTTGCATTTCAGGAAATGACTGAATTCTCTATCTCAGTTGAGGGTTTTAGGTCGGTAGATGAGGCTGTTGAGTTCTTCTCCGGCAACTTCATCACTGTGGGCCTAGCTACTATTCCTAGAAGATTGGCTGTTTTGCACGCAGACCATTCCCCTGGTGGTCTGCCGAGTGTGAGACGGCTTTCAAGCAGAAGCACTAAGCCTATGTCGGGTTAGGTTCCGGTATATTTTGAGGCATGCCTGCCGTTCTTCTTGGCCGACATACGTGTCTTCACTTAATGGGAAGACCCCTCTAGCAGAGGTGTGGAAGCGAGTTAAAAGGATTCGGGGCAAGTTCTCACATGAGCCCCCTCCCATTCTCCAGGAGAATGGGACTGCAATCTCAGACCCTGCATCTGTGGCAGAATTTTTCACAACTGCATTTTTTAGGTGGCTATACCAGAGACCTCTTCAATTGGTTCCCACCAGAAGCCAGAAAAGTCAGTCACCTAATCATTTTCCACACCGAACCCACCTTACCATTCTCAAAACCAGAAAAATCAGCCACACTAGATTCATTCTGCCCAAACACACCATCATTCATACTGTTCCCAAAACTGGAAAAATCAGGCACAGGCAGCTCACTCACTTGTCTACTTACACCAGCCAAATCAGTCACCTGCTTATGCAAACACTCAAGCTCCCCCACACCAAAAAGCCCCTGCTCAGACTTACTTTCATTCGTACTTGCATTCTTCCTTTCACTCTTTGTACATTTTCTACTCCTCGAGACCAAGACAAGCTCTTTCCCAGACAGATCCATACTATCACATTCCTTCTTATCATCATGCACCTTATCTCTCTCTCTGCATAGTTCATACACCTAATGGCTAACCAGGTAGTCAAGAGGTTCGCTCCACCTCCTCATCTGACTGATGAGCCTGCACACACTGTTATACCTTCATTCAAACTCTCCAAAACATACATCACACCAGACTCTCTCAACTCTATACCGTCCTTCAAACTTTTCACTCATCTTTGACACATTCAACCTACCTTTTACTTCTTTTACCTTCAATACTTTTGAACCTATTTCAAATGAACAAAATCTTTCATGTGCCTCACGCCATACACTGGTCACTTTCACTCAAACAAAACCTATGTTTCACCCGTCTTTCAAAATTCATAACAAACTGACACGGGGACACCCCAGTTGCACTATGCACCGTCAAATTATACATCCTTAACACTCTACCCAACCATTCGTACTCATCATTCTCAACATCTCACATAAGGTTCTAATTGTACGTTCAGCTAATCCATTCAAAGACAGTACATATGGAGTTGTCCTCACATGCTCCATACCATTCTCTCTCAACATTCGCCGGAACAAGGACAGTGAACAGGCTTTTTTAGAGACTTGCATCTTCAAAATCCAAACAATGGTGGAATGCCTAATCGAGTGGGCAGACAGGCTAGAGAAGAAACAGAGGGAGAGGAGCTGCTGCACCCTCCACTAACAGCTTGCTATGCAGGGAACATTCAGGGCCTTTACCCAAGATGTAATGAAAGTAAGGTCCCGATGTTGTAAGAAGTGGCAAACCTAGAAAAAATATCCTTTCTAGCGCTTACTGAAACACCTAAAGGATGAAATGAGACAGATGTCAACCTGCAAGGATACACTATCTTCAGGACAGATTGGAAAGAGAGAAGCCATGGGGGAGTAGCTATCTACTTAAAAAATTAAATAGCCCAGGACACACAGGTGCTGGTTACTCTCTCCAACAATACAACAGAAATGATTGCTCTCTATTTTGAGAAGACAAATTTAATCTTAATTAATGTATATCGTCCCCCAAACGCAACTGCTGAAGAATTTAGGGATGTGACAAATAACCTAAGAGCAATTTTGAATGAGCTGCCAAACCCATCAATAGATGTCCTCATGATGGGAGACCTTAATTTTCCTCGTCTGCTGGAATTCCTTCACTGCTAAAAGAGGAACTGCTGATGACAAGAGACAAGCGGAGGATTTCCTTGCAGTCATCGAGGATCATTACCTGACGCAGTTCATTAGAGCACCAACAGAGGTAATATATGAACCATAATATTATGCACTCATATGAAGCATCAGAAACTGCACTATCAGACCACAAACTAATCAAAGGCCTAATTATGCTGCCAGGAAAAATTATCAGATAAATACCGGTACCCAGAGGGAAACTGCACACAGCAACCAATCTACCAGTATGTATGATCTGAATTTCTACAAATCAGAAACAAACTGGCAGCAAATAAAGCATGAACTGAGCCAGGTGGACTGGGAAAATACTTTCAATAACAAGAATGAGAGCCATAATGTCCTGCTAAAGTAAGGTATGATATATGCAAGAAATACATTCTTGCAAAGGGCAAAAGCAATAAGAAGCAAGAGACTCCTAGAGATAGAAGAATCCTAATGAAGAGAAGATCAAGCCTACAGAAGAAGCTCAGAAAAACATTATGCAGGAGAAAGTCTGAAAAAGTGGAAGAGGAAATCAAGAGAGTCGAACAAAAATTGCTCAAGTCACATGACGAACGGAAGAGAAGCCGTCTCCAATATCAAGAATAACACAAATTTCTTTTTCTCTTATGCCAAAAAGAAGCTGAAAAGTTTCTCACCACTTGGCCCCTTAATAAATGGAAACGGTGGATTAGAAAATGACCCCCCCAAAATGGCAGATATAATTAGTAAACAGTACACTAATGTCTACAGTTGTCCAGATGAGAACAAAAAGGTAGCAGATCCAGATGAATTCTTTGGTGAACCCAGAGCGGATCCAAACTTCTTATCAAACATTGAGGTGGCAACTGAGGACATAATCACAGCCATTGGCAGCATAAGGTCAAATTCAGCTGCTGGTCCGGATGATTTTCATCCCTTACTGTTAAAAAATTGCAAAGAAGAGCTAACAAAGCCTCTCCAGCTACTGTGATCTCAATCTCTTCATTCAGGCATCATACCACCTGCCCTTAAGTTGGGTATTGTTACACCCATTGACAAAGGTGGCAGTAAAGACCTCGCCAAGAACGACAGGCCTGTAACATTAACATCCCACCTTATCAAAATTGTTGAAAAAATTATATGCGACAAAGTGGTAGCTTATATGGAATCCATCAGCGCCTTCAATGATGGCCAACATGGGTTCAGAAAGGGCTGTTCCTTCCTCTTACAGTTGCACTGCACTATGAAACTACTAGAGGACATCCAACAAGGTATTGTCCTCCACAAATTGAGAGTACATGGCATCTGCGGGAGGTTGGTAAAGTGGCTACACAGTTTCCTCTCCAACCGGTCGAAACAGGTAACTGTTATGGAACTCTTATCAGAGCCCAGTAATGTAATAAGTGGTGTTCCTCAAAGCTGTGTCCTGGGCCCACTGCTATTACTAGTGATGATAGAGGACATAGATAAAGATCTACAGCACTCCCATGCTACATCTTTCGCTGACGACACTAGGATAACCAGGAAGATCCAGACAGAAGAAGATACGACCCTACTACAGGAGGACCTAAGCAGAATTATAGCATGGGCAAAAAAGAATAACATGGCGCTCAACGGGGATAAATTTGAGCTGTTAGGATATGGACCCCTACAAGAAATTAAAAACTCAAGCAGCTATGAAGTTAGCTCTCATAATATTGCTGGGAAAGCACACGTTAAAGACCTAGGGTTGCA
Source organism: Ceratothoa steindachneri (assembly GCA_963969495.1). Taxonomy (NCBI): domain Eukaryota; kingdom Metazoa; phylum Arthropoda; class Malacostraca; order Isopoda; family Cymothoidae; genus Ceratothoa; species Ceratothoa steindachneri. Next base: position 47,714,962 of record OZ018328.1, on the reverse strand, counting down.
TATGACTTTCTCTCACCACATCAACAAGATCTCTGAAACCGCCAGGAAGCTCTCAGGCTGAATGCTCCAAACATTCCAGACAAGAAATAAAACATGTATGCTGACTCTCTGGAAAACACTAGTACTCACAAAACTTATTGTTGCCAGCTTTGGTCTCCCTTCAGGACAGAGACATTAAAAGTTAGAAGCAAGCCGGCAAACATTTACCAGCAGAATAGAGGAACTGCAACAGTTGGGACTGTACTCTCTCCAGCGACGATGCAAAAGATGCCTAATAATATATGTGGGAAGATTCTGGAGCACCTGGTACCGAATGTGGGTCTGCAGGTGAATCACCATCCAAGAAGGGGTTGCCTGTATTATGTGTGGAGGACTGAGGGGGTATCACAAAGGATGAAGATGATAGTGCATCATAGCTTCACCTACACAGGGGCACGCCTCTTCAACTCTGTCCCACAAAAACTGCGGAATCTGACAGGCATTTCACCAGAGTGCTTCAAGAACCAATTAGACAAGTGGCTGCCCACAGTTGATAACCAGCCACCTACACCAGGGTACATCAGCTCCAACTCTTCAGTCAATGGGGAGGAGCTGTCTGGGGACAGCGGACATCTCCTAGGCTTCCATACACACACAGGAAAAAACAACTGCTCAACTACACGGGCAACAGTCACACTCCTTTTATCTCTCACAGGTGTTGCATACACAAACTTTCTTTTATGATCAACCATAACAACGATACCAACATTCCCAGCACTCGCACGCAGTAAAGAGACACAATCAATTACTACTAATTCAAACGGTTCTTTCGCTTCTGACACCTTTCATACGTAGTCGCAACATCATTCACAACAGTTCGCAAAAATGGATGGAACACATGCTCCTTCATACACTCCCACAACTTATACTTACCCATAATTATTATGCACAACTTTCACCAGACCAATCATACCAACCAACGACATCACAGATACAAACATATCATCCCCATCCTTCGTATGCCTCACAAAATATACAACATCCATACAAATAACAAAATCTTTAGCATACCTTTTAAAATCACTCATACACTCAGGCCATTCATTCAAATCAACACGCATCATTTCACCTCTTCAACTCATTGACAAAAGGACACATCTCTTGCATCTCTAGAATATCATAATCACTTAAAATCTCATTCTCATCATCCATGACTAATTCAATCATACTGCAAAACTTGACAACATTCTTCGCACACTCATTCACCTTTCATAACACAATCCTTATCAGCATCCAAAGACAATCATTCAATCTCATAAAGTCTACATCAAGCAAGAAACAACACAGCATTTACTCATCTTTCAGAATCACAGTCATGCTTCATATTCACACCACTGGCCAAACTCACTCTCAGACTAACCTGTTCCCATGCCACTATAATTCCATTCCCCAATCCACTTATCTGTAATTTCACTGGCTTACGTTCACAACATCTAAACTTATACTTAGTCAGAATCCTCTTATTCACTAACGACACTTGCGCACCAGTATCAATCAAACCACAGAAAAACCTTTCATCAACTTTCACTCTTGCTTACATCATATCAGGTCCTCCATGCTCGCAATACACAGAAGGAACAATCGCACCAACATTTACACCATCAACTTTCACATCATCACTCACCACACACTCATCTTCATCCATACAATCATTCTTTTCCCCCATATATGAACACTTTTCAGTCACCCAATGGTAATGCACACCGCTCAAACACTGCAGATGCACCACATTAGCATTCAAACCTTTCACCTTCTCATCTTTGTACACAATCGGCCTCTCAGTGCACATAAACAATCACTTCATACAAACGACACGCTACAATCAACACTTCCTGAAAAGGTGGGACCCTTTGCATACACATCACTCTCAATTCTTTCATAAAGTAACACACCCTCACCATACTAATACTTTCAGGCTTCCTACATACTTCACTCATTATCTCCTTCCTTAAGTCATCCACACTATCGGCACTCTTCAAATCTTGCAAACCATTCCATACAAACAAGGAATCCCCTCCACCCTTACTCTCCTTTCCATTCATAATCCCTTTTGGCAAATACTCAGGGGATCACTCACTCCACACATTTTTGTACCAGGATACCTTGACATCAAATCAGCCACTCCAGGCACATAATCAAAATCACTCAAATCTTCCAAAGTCCTTGCAATCCTACTATCAGCCCATATCATACATTGCAAATACACAAGAAGTTGGTGATCTGTTTTGATCACAAACCTCACACCATACAAAAACGGACGCAGCACTTTCAAACGATACCTTATTGCAGCCAACTCTTACTCCACAGTTGAATACTTTTGCTCTGCCACATTCATAGCCTTGGATACATACCCAATTATTCGCATGACATTCTCACCATTCAAATGCTGCTCTTGCATCAGAAAACCTCCCATACATTACCCACTCGCATCCGTATACAATTCAAACATCTTAGCATTCACACTATATTCCGGGTATGCCAATTCAACATTTTCAGCCGCTGCCTCTTTCAGTCTCTCATAGATTTCATTCATCTTATCATTCCACCTAACAATCGTACTTCCTTTCTTCCCCATCTACTCAGTCAGAGACTTACACCCGAACAATCACGTATAAACTTTCGCTGAAGCTTGAATCAAACCCAGAAATGGCTTCAGCTGCTTCACAGTCAACATTACTGCAACTTTCGTAACCCATTCTCACTCACCATATACCCAAGGAATTCTACTTCTTTCACATACCATTCACACTTTGCTACTTTCACCTTCACACCAACACTCCAATGTTCTCAACACATCATTCACCAATCTCATATGCTCCTCAAAACTCTGTCATAATTAAAATATCTATAAACACAATCACATTCTTACTTGCAAACTTACTCAACACAACATACTTATTTTAAAGTAGCCTAGTGCTAGGCTGTCGTGAGTGCGGCAACTTGTGCCCAAGTAGGTAGTCACCAGATAGTCTTAATTTTTTTTTTTTTATCTAAATAGGCATGCTAGTGCTCACCTAACTCATTTACATCCCTTCAAAATTCTAGGGAAAAAAAATCTGTGTGTGCTCTTTACTAGATTTAATTCTATTTCTTTTGAGACTCTCAATTTCTTGTGCTTCCGAAGACCCTCATAAGCCTCCTCTAACTTGAGCAGCTTCACCTTGCTGTAACGCAGTGTGGAGATAGGGAGACCTGCCTTCTCCCAAATTCCCAGGACTGCCTCCATGGCCTCCTTCGCAGCCGTAGCCTTTGTTTCCTTTTCTAGATTGTGGTGGAAGTAGAATTTTTGGAGCACTTGCCCCTTTGACGGGAGATGGCTCCTGGTGATGTTCCCCAAACAAGTAATGTTTGTACCAATTTACCACCAAAAGAATCAAGAAGTTGGTGACCTAAACACCAAACAAACGCTTCCAAAGGCCAAATCCACTTGACTGACTGCCAACGTCACCTCAATAATGGACCAGGTGGCAGCCGCATGGAGGGAGAGGAGAATGTGTCACTCTAGGGGACCTTTATACCTTATCTGATGGAGTTCAAATTTTTATGTGCACCTATACAACCCCAAGTGGAACAAGAACAACATGTGGCCTAAAGTCTCCCACAACTTTTATATTTTCACAATATGAACTTGAACAGCCCTAATTTCCTTTGGCAACTTTCTCTTCTTCTATATTTTGTATTCCATCTTGTAGATGGTGGATCACTTGTTCTGTATTCCTCTCTCTTTTAAATGAACGTGTTTGGTAAAAACCAAACTAAAAGAGATGAATACAGGACAAGTGATTCAGTGATCCACCATCTACAAGATGGAATACAAAAGATAGTTAGAAGAAGAGAAAGTTGCCAAAGGAAATTAATCAAGGCAAAATACACAATGGTCTTCAACAAAATTTGAATTCAGGAAAGACTGCTACCCAATTACACTAATATATATATATATATATATATATATATATATATATATATATATATATATATATATATATATATATATATATATATATGTATGTATGTATGTATGTATGTGTGTGTGTGTGTGTAATTGAAACTGCTAGCACCTGTTGATGTACAGCCACTTGCCCTGAATAGGGGATGGGGATCTCCCAGGCTAGCCTGATTCATCATTGTAAAGGTGCCATTGCTATAACAAATATTTTCAAATTCACTCTGGGCCATTTTTGCTTGTAAAGCTCCAATATTCTGTATCTCATATCTGGAGGATTTCTTTCCCTGTATCTTCACTTTACAGCTCTTTAGTCACTGCAACCCATCTTAGCTTCTCTTTTCCTGGTATCTTTTCTTGCATTCCTTGCCATCCAGTTCTTGATAGATTGAGCTAACAATTCACACTGATCTGTGGAGTTAAGTCCTCATAAGTATCGTTTTTTCCCACCCACAGAGTCAGAACTCCAGGAGGAAAATATGTTTTCCAATACCAAAAGAAGCCTGGCACAGCCCCCTCATGTGGAGACTGTAAAAAAAAACTACATGGTTGTGCCGTAGCCAGGCCTGCAGAGCGAAAGCGTCTCTCTAAAACGCAGAAACATGTCAAGAGATCATATGGTGGTACTCTGTGCCACCTCTGTGTGAAGCAAAGGTTGGTAAATGAAATGTTTGAACTTATTGGGGATGCATTTGGAGTCTTAAACAAACTATGAGATTACTAAGATAAAGCTTTATGAACTGACCAACTTGCTTCAAGTAAACACTGATCCTTAAATCAAATTCAACTACCAGAAATGCCGTAACAACAAGGGGCCACCAAATTATTTCAGTTTTTGTACTACCAAGCGCTGCACCACCGTAATAAACGCTTCTTGGTATGGAATGCAAAATATCATCTATAAGCGATGCAATTAATGGGATTATCATTATAGCCACCCAGTCTTAGTCCTCACAAGAGGTTTTCATTGGAGGTTCAATATGAGGACTGGGTAGGTTCTTAAATGTTAGGGTGATGCAGCAGTATGGGCAAGGTTTAGCCTTTTTGTATTTTAGTTGAAAAGAGGTGTGACCTTGAGTAATTAACTTGTATGGGGTGCAGGACTGACCCACTCTCCTCCAGCCCATATAAAAGGTGATTAAACACAGATGCTGAGCGCTGGTCTGGGAAGCCACACCCAAAATGTGCTATCCACAATTTGTGGGTGGGGATGTCAGACACCATCTAGTCAGGCTGGATGGTTATGATTGTGTGAATGAGAAGATTGGTAGTAAGGGATTAAAATAGCAGAGGATCTCTGTTAGATAAACATGAAAGGGACTAAGTTTGTGTGGTGTATGATCACATTGCCCTGTGTACATGTACCCTTGGTAGAATGCTACACCTTGTATCTGGATGGACACCCGTGTCTGCAATTGCCCACCATCTGCTGTACCTGCAGCTTTATACTTTCCCTATTTTCAACTTTACAGATCTCTCCCTACTTTGTGATGTGCAGGGGAGGGGATAACCTGTGTACACTGGTACTTCTGCTACCTTGGACAAAGCATGTCATTCCTCCTTGTCCCAGTGCCCCTGAAAGACTCACTAAGCTAACTTCAAACTAGGGTCAGGACTAGGGAAGGCGGTGCATTACCCTAGGCTCTCTTTGAACCACCTTTCTTATGCTCTTCCTTCTATCTGTTTATGGACTTGTCCAGCTACCACAGAAGAGAAGCTTTGTACCATCTGTCAATAACGTCTACAGGTGTCATAAGTTTGAGGGGGTTGTTAAAGTAGCCTAGTACTAGGCTGAAGTTTTAATTGCAGCGACATGCCCTAGGTGGTGGTTGTGGGGTTACCATACCAACTAAAAATCTGAGTTGTTACAGGAGAGTCCACAGGTGGCTACCCTGTGTAGCATGTTACACTTAATACCTGGACGAGCTGCATGTCCCCCTGGCCTGAGTGGGACCTGAGAAAGTTGTTGGTCCACTTCCCCCTTGCTCCCTCTCGGCAGTAATTTATTTTTCTTTGCTCTAACCTTACCCTCAATCTTTTGTCTACCTGCACTTGGTACCAGGAGGAACTTTTCTCGCCCCGACAGAATGCCAATTAGGGACGTCCTATCACTGTTTTTACCTCAACACACTGGGTCTGGTTTAGTTGTTAGTGCGCTCCCTCTGTGCTACTTTTATATACCACTATCCCCTCAACCTTTTGTCTACCTGCAAGAAGGGCAATGTTGTATCTAGGGGTGAAATCCCCTGCTACAACTGAAACCTAGAAGAGACTACCCGCTCCCCCATTCCCAGGGATCCACAGGGAAGTACCCTCCTTTGTACTTGGAAAAGCTTTCAATGGTAGTAACCAATTTACCATTCGACTATTATTTTATGGGCCACTGCTGCCTGAAAATAAACGCTCTAGTGTTGCTGGAGTCGATTATCAGGCACGCCGTGCAAAATTCGAACGAACAATCGTCGAAGACTACCAAAGCTGCGTAGTAGGACAAGCATCTGCGATGCCCGAAGAAAAGAGAGCGCAGTTCCTCTCTCACCTTTCACGCAGCAACGCATGGGGGACCCCATACTTAGACCGACGGGTCTAAATTTGAAGATGCCGTCGGATCTTCGGTGATATCCGGAGGCCTGTCCTATCCGACGAAGCTACCAAAGACCGCTGAGACGCGTTAAAATTGGCATACCAAAATGAACAGACTCTCAGAGCAGCCTTCAAGCGTTGCAGAAAAGGACCAGCCTCAACCCATTCGGCCTGGAGATTAGGGAAATAGTCCTCAGAGAGAGAGAGAGAGAGGTGGGTCCAACGCGGACGGAGAATTTCCTTCTGATGGGTACCCGCCCATGTGGGCGTCTCCGGAAATGAAAAGGCTGCATCGACCGCAGCTCTTTGACCGGACTGACCTCCATGCCATGAACAATATGCGCCACATTTTCCGATCCCATCAAAATGGCCGCTTTCTTTACACGACCAGAGGAAGTGTCGGTATGCCGACTCCATATCAGTCATTCAAGATTGACCCACGACTTCTTAATGGAAAGGGGACTACCCCTCCTTATTCAGATGCCTGCATCGCCATCTGAGCCGAATGCCCGACATTCGGTCAATTAAGACTTGGTACCTACCCATCAACGGTGGATAAACTATGAATCTTCGACTCGTACAAATTTTAAAAACCTTTTACTAACCTCGGGCACCGTTTCATTACCATTCATACCATTTCCATTTATATCACCTACCACCACTATGCAAACCACATCACCACTCACGCTTCTAACTTTTTAAATCTTTTTAATTAAATAACTCGTGCAGTGTTGCGCTAAGGCACCTCCTAACCAATCAATCAGTCTATTGCTACGCCTATGCTTCCTCAGAGCCGGGAGTATATCGTTCGTCCTTTTTTGAGCACTTGTCGTGTCACGCTGCATCCGTGCCAGTGTACTCAGATGGCTCCTGTTCGAAGTCTTGAGGGCCGAGTCAGTTGCAATTCACTGCTCAGTACGGGAGTGAATGCGCCGTGCCCGTTCGCAGATCGGATTGTAATTTTAATCAACTCAAAGCTCCCTAGGTGCTTTGCGGTCTTTGGATTCTCTGCACCTCTTTTTAAGGTTACGGCGAGCCGCGCGGATGTCTAGATTATCTTCCGCTGCGTTCCTGAACATGTGGGGTATGTGGATGCTAGAATCTGCGAGGACTGGATGACCTGAAGAGCGTTTCGTTCTTCCTCTCACTGACTACATGGCAGTAGGCAGGGTCAGTCACGCCGTGCAAAGTTCGAACTTAAAGTTGCGACTATTATTATTATTATTATTATTAAAGTTCCAAGCCACAACCCCAACTGGAAGAGCAAATAGCTATAAGCCCAAGGGCCCCAGCGGGGAAAGAAACCTGGTATGGAAAAAACGAAACAAAGATTAAGAAAAACATAATAAATGAATAGAAAATCAAAAAAAAAAAAAAGTTATAAGTTTCTGTTAATTAAAAATGTATTAGCACCCACTTTAAATTTCTGAAGTTCCAAGGACTCAACAACAACACTAGGAAGTTCATTCCACAGTTTAGTTGTGTTAGGAATGAAACTTCTTGAAAACTGTGTTGTGTTGAATCTCATAGGCGTAAAGGCCCTACTATTGGCATTTAGTACACCTCTGGTAACTCGTTGAGGGGCATATAAATTGGGCAGATCGTGATGCAGTGGATGATCTGCATTGTTAAAAATTTTATATAGGATGCATAAGGAGCTTATTGCTCGCCTGTGCCACAGATCAACTTTGAGGTCAGGAATTAAAAATTTTATTGCTCTCAAATTTTTATCTAATAAATTAAGATAAAAGTTGGCTGCCGAACTCCAAACAGGGGCGCAATATTCAAAACACGGAAGAATAAAAGCATTAAAACAATTTTTAAGAACAGTCTGCTCTCCAAATACTTTGTAAGATTTCCTCAAAATGCCAATTTTTTGAGCAATAGAGGAGGAAATAGATCGAATGTGATTCTCAAAAGTAAACCTAGAGTCAAGCATAACTCCAAGCAACTTAAAAGAATCACATATGGAGATGGGAATGTTATTTATTAAAAGATCTGGATGGGGAGGATCTAGTGTTCTGGATCTGCTAACAATCATACTCTGGGTTTTCTTTGCATTTAACTTCATGCCCCATGAAGTGCACCAAACATTTATCTTAGCCAGATCTCTATTTAAAGACTCTGCAACCGATGCTCTCAACTCAGGAGATGGGACTGGGGCTATTAGAGTAGCATCATCAGCATAGGCTATAAGTCTATTTTCCAGTCCAAACCACATATCATGGGTATATAATATAAACAGTAGAGGACCAAGAACACTGCCTTGTGGTACACCAGATAGCACCTCTCTCTCATCACTAAAATTATTGTCAACATAAACCTTTTGATGTCGATTTGTTAAAAATTGTTCAATAATATTTAAAAATACACCACCTACTCCCAACTGCTTCAACTTAAATATCAGGGCCTTATGATTGACACGGTCAAATGCGGCACTGAAATCCAAGCCAACTAAGCGAACTTCTTGACCAGAGTCTAATGATTTTTGGACAATGGTGGAGACTGTGAGAAGTGCATCACAAGTGCTCAGACCCTTACGAAATCCAAACTGTAAAAAGGGAAACAGACGATTAAGCTCGGCAAATGTACTTAAACGTTTAGCTAGTAAACGTTCAAAAATCTTAGATAGAACAGGAGTTATAGAAATGGGCCTATATTCAGTAGGGTTAAAACTACCACTTACACTTTTACATAGTGGAATGATGTTACCAATTCTCCAACATTCGCAAAAACTACCACTCCTCGCCAGCTTCCGAAGAATAACGGAAAGCTTGGGAGCCAAATACTCTGCAGTTTTCTTAAAGAATAAAGGGAATATACCATTTGGGTCAGTACCACCATAAGCATCCAGATCAAGAAGTAACTGTTTTACTTCACTTGAACGGAAAGCAATCTTGTTTAACCTTGGTTCAGGGAAACAAGTGTCAGGTAGAGTTAGATTCTCATTACTTTGTTTATTATCAAAAACATCAGCCAACAGTGTTGCCTTTTCTTCAGGACTATGGGTAATGGAACCATCAGGTTTAAGAAGGGGTGGCATAGATGAATCATTCCCAAAAAGAGCAGACTTGAGAGTGGTCCAGAATTTGTGGGAATTTGCTGTGCGCTGAAGAGTTCCCTTTGTGGTAGTATTGAATTCAACTTCAGCATTATTATATACCCTCTGAGCTGCTGTTCTGTAGTGCACAGGTTGTAGGCTTCTTGTTTCTGCATATGAGCCCTCTTACAGTCATCATTAAACCAGGCTTTGTCCTTAGTGCGATATCTGATCATACGGAATGGAACATGTCTATCAATAATTGAAACAATTTTATCATTCAAAATACGAACTGCTTCAACCTCCTTATATATTAGTGGCCAGTTGATCCGGGAGATATCATTTAATATATTGCACCAGTCTACTTGAGATTTGATGAATACTTTGCTTGTATGAGCTATATTAGGAATAGATTGCTCAATACAGATAGTTATAGAAATTGCACAGTGGTCAGAAGTTCCCACAGGAGGATCAACAGCACTTGTAACGACTCCAGGGGAATCAGTGAAAACCAAGTCAAGGCAGTTCCCAGATGAATGGGTAGGCTCCCTAATGACTTGCTCACAACCCGACTCACACGCAAAATCATAAGCCCTGATACCATGACAGTCAGTAGGGGAGACAGAAGACAGCCATTGCCTATGATGAGCATTGAGGTCTCCCATAAATACAAAGCAGGCCTTCCGGTCATTTTCCTGTACCTTGGCCATGGCAAGGAGCAGACAATCAAAAATAGTATCATCTAAGTCTGGATTGCGATAGACAGAAAAAAGATAAAAATTATTTTGCTTACCACATACTTTCATAACTTGCATCTCATGGCAAGAACAAGCATAGGAGGTCTTTGAAGCAGAGTAACCATTCCTGATGTAAACTGCCATTCCTCTAGCCCTAGGAATGGCATCACGCCTAAGTAAAATTGGTTTTTTGAAGCCTGGTATAAGTAGTTCAGAGACATGCCTCATATTTGAAACCAGGGTCTCTGAACAGAGTAAAATGTCATGAGACTTGGATGAAGCAGTCAAGTCTTTAATATTGGCATGTAGGCCCCTAATATTAATATAGAATAGACGACATTTTATCCGACGAGGATGACCAGGTCCAGGGTTGAGCTCAATATCTCCTGATAAAATTAAAATCGATATTAAAAAAATAATATCAGCAACAAGATCTTCAACAAAAACAACAATTTGTACAACAACAACAACAACAATTTGTACAAAATTATTCAATAGCAAAACTTTCATTAACTGAATATTATATGTCGGAAAAAAACTGGTCAACATGATGGATCCGACACATCATGCAAGGCAAAATTCCCTTCAGGACGCCACAACAACTGAGGGAGGGCAGTAATGATGACTTTGGAATGAAAAAGAATAAAGAAAAGAGAAAAGAAAAGAATAGACCAAGGCAACCTCTTGAAAAGCCATCAGAGCCTCTTTGCTCATCTATTAAGCCTGCCCTACACACCATTTGAGTAAAACAAGAGGAGGAATGAAAAATAGGAAAGTATGCCTAAATGTACCCTTAGGCAGGGATCTCAAACACAAGAGAGTGGAAGACCATGGTACAGAGGCTATGGCACAATCCAATGCATGAGAACACCTTTCTGTCAGGGAGGTCCCTTAGCCTTTGACTGAAGTGACTATCCACAAGACAGTGGAGGGTTTGGATTCAGAGTTATCCCTCTCCTAGGCGGATTGTCAACCAAGACTTCGAGCTCCACCTGCCCGGGTTTGAGTTCGGAGTTGTCCCTCTCCTAGGTGGATTGTCACACAAGACTATGAGCTCCACCTGCCCATACCGTAACCCTGGTATAGGGTGGCTACCGAGCGCTACGCCTTGCCAAAGGGCGACTCGTGATTTTGTCCGGGGCTGCTTATTCAGTTTATTCGCAACTAACCTCTATATCTAGAGGCCTTCCCCCGATCCGCAACCTGGGGACCCGATGGATGGGAGTTGTCATCTCAACAATACCCCGACGGCTTAAATTGCTTGTCGTGTCGTCTTCTAATTGAGCAGACTCGCGCGACGCACGTCTCTGGACTATAAGCTTAATGCGCCGACTTCGTTGCCCACCTTCGGCGCATTCTTATTGACCGGGGTAGCTACTGCGTGTCCCTTGTACTCGGGACGAGCTTGTTGGCTTCTTATCCATTTTATTGGTCGCGTGCTCCCACGACTGGGGAAGACTGGCCTTTTCCCGGTGCTTTTTTTTTTATTTGTTACTTGTCGACAAATGGGTCTTTAAAAAAAGTTCGTTTTGTGTTTGATTGTTTGGAAGTAGTTTCTTTTTCTTCTTTGCTCTTTGAGATCGTGGATTTGTTGGGTTGTTTTTTAATGGGGTTTACTTCTTTTTTTATCAAGTTTCTGGTTGAAAAGTTCCCCTCCCCCTCGTAACATTACTCTCGTCGACCGCCAGGCCAGGAAAAAAATGAGCGATAGGTCCAGACCAAACGCATGTTTGTCGAAGGTAGTTTCTGGTATCAAAGTTGTTTCCTAAGCCCGCTGCCCATTAAAGATGAGAGTTCTACTACTCCGGCAGGTAAGCGTTATCGTAGGCCTAGTACAGGTAAACTCCGTAGGGGGGCATTGGCAGGGTTGTGCTCTCGTGTTTCCCATTATTCCCTTGCAAGGAAGGATTTTAGGGCGTATTGACGCGGTTTTCTCCCAATACTCTCTACTGGCCGTTACTGACATATTTACTCCGTTGCAGGATTACCCGGTGTTTCCTCGTCGAGGAGCAGAAGATTGTAGCGAGGGTCTTAAAGTCCCAGAAAAAACCTGGACCTAAGGCGAGTGCGAGCAAGGCTCAGGCTGCCGTGCAAAAAGAGGCCAAGCCGCAGGAGGGAAAGCCGAAACGAGGCTCGTCCAAAAAATAACACCCGTTTAATCAGCGCCTTTTATTGCCCGGTGGGATTGGGTAGGGGGGGGGGAGGCACTGAATATGGATCCGCGTCTTGTGCAAGGATGTCACGGGGGTGAAGGGTCAAAGGGATCCCCCTCGCTTCCCAAAAATCGAGGTGTTGCATAAAGCAAATAAAGCTACGCTTTCTTCCACTGGGGGGTTAAAGTTACCAGCTCGCCCAACGCAACGGTAGAAATTTTTAATTTTGAATCTATACCATGGGATTAGAGACAGGTTGCCCCTGGCCTGAGGGTCCATTTTGCGGAAGGTGGACTAAATCTACCGCGTGTCTCGCCTGGCAACCGCTCCCTTTCCCATGTCCCCGAGTGAGGGAGAGCCTACTTGTGCAGATGACACTCTCACTAAGCCTTTTTTTTTATCTTTATTTGTTTTTACAATATAGCCTAGTACGTCGACTTATGCCCAAGTAGGTAGTCGCCAGATGGGCTCCTTAAATTTTTTGGAAGAAAAATGAGACTGGCTCATCCCTCACTCGTCAATGTCTCATTGTACATGTGGGAATTGGGGGGGGGGGCACGAGGTCGCCAAAGAGTGCGACGACTGGGGGAGCAGATCAGCGCTTGGCTCTATCTCAGACAGGTCGACCTCCTGCCTGCGCTTGAACAGGTGACTTAAAATAGAAATAATAAAGGAGGCCAGCCTCCTACAAGTCGTTTGATCCGCAAGTCTATGTGAACCCTTTACGAGTACAAAGGACAAGCGGTAGCGACCCCACTCATCCTGTTACTGGGACATTCCATCTTTGCCAAGCACGGACTCTGGCGTCCCTATTAACCTCAATTCCCACATGTCCGAGAAACCAGCAGAAAATAATCTTTGCATTCTAATGCCTCGCCAAAACCATGGTGTCACGTGAATTGTGAACGAGTGCGTTTTGAGAGTCGCTATAGATTACAAACTGGCACGGCGCCTTCTAACGGGCAGTGTATTGCAACCAGCTCTCCTGCCAGAGCCCAGTTGCTTTAAAACTTGGAAACTGACCATATCTTGGGACGGGAGCCAATCGGCATACTTTTACGGTTCCAGCGTAATACTAAGTGGGCTTATCAAAAACAGCCGAACGCAATACTCTCTCGCTACCGGCCCGATAGCTACACCGTTTCCTAAACCCAAAAGTACTGCTCCGGATTCTGTCGGCCACTGGTCCAGTGCATTGAGTTCACTATTGAAAAATGCTTACTTGCCGATGCATAAAATCACCCGTAGAAACGCTAATAAAAGGATCGAAAGAAATGCAAGGCACTAGCCCTAATACCAACCTATAATGTTGAACAACGAAAGAAGAATGAGCCTCTCGTGTGAGGCGTCTACCAAAAATAAGGCCAACCCATTTAGAAATAGTCGGAGGCTTAGTCTTGAATGGCGGCACAGATCCACCATGGTCTTTTCCAAGGAAAACTAAACAACGCTTCAGGGTTTCCAGCTGGGCTGCGTAGCGTAGCTAAAACATCTTCCAGCAGCACAGGTAATGTCATGCATGCTCAAGGCAAAGAGACAATCTTGAAACATTTCTGCGGCACCTACTCAATTTGGCCGTTGATGGCTCCTCTCACCTTACCAGTACGCGGAATTGACGAGCTCGCAGAAAATTGAGATATAAAAGATTGAAGCTTTCCCCTCCCCAATTGCAATGAGTGTCTATGATATTGTATCACCATGCGATATCATGGCCTTCAGATCGAAAAACACCGTGCCCTCAGACTACATATTCCAATCAGAGAGAGTGGAACTTGCGAAAGCCACACTATTCTGAAGGCTAATCTAACATTACCAATTTCTCCAACTTGGGCGGAAACCGGCCGGGGTAGAGAGTAATCTATCTCTAGTTTCAGAAAAGCAAGCACAGTAGCGATTCGGCATGAGTCTGGGAGGATACCCAGCCCTCGGATCCTGTTGAACAAATCTAACGAAGGCTATGTCTCGCTCACACAGGTATCAAAGCATGGGGTAGGCGACATCGTCCAGGCCATTGTTCAATTATAATATTAAGCCTCTAGTTCGTGTTCTTGGCCTTTTGGAAGTAAAATCTAGTTGCCGTCCCAGCGTGACATGACTACTCTCATTGAATGTTGGTGGCGCAGTATCCCAGCTAGAAAAACCACTCACGATGGACTCCATCACGGATGTGTGTTCCGAAATTGCGATCCCTTTCTCCTTGAGGGGGGGAAGGGTTCTGCTAGAAGTTGGCCCGAATGCTTTTTACTCTCTTCCACACCTCTGCTCGATGGGTCTTCCGTTAAGTGAAGAGACGTATACTCGTCAGGAAGAGCGATGGTCGCGCTTAGAAATATAGCTCGACTAAATTCACCACGGAGGCGGTCAGTGTCCGAAAAAAAAACAGACGTTCTAGGAAGAGTAGCCCCACGGCGATGTGGTTGCCAGGGAAGAACTCAACTGTTTCATCCATCGACCTAAACTCCTGAAATGCGGATAACCGGGTTGGACTATTAGGTTGAATGGGAAAGTGATCATTGCCATGGTGGTCATCGCCAGAAAGGATGTATTCGAAGCAAAGAGAAGAACGGGGAGATCATGCCGAGTGTAAATGGCGCATCCTCTTGCTCAGCACGTATCCTGTGGGGGTGAGCTCGCAAAACCCTTGTATCCCGGGAGAGTGGGAAGGGGCACGCGCCCAGCATGATCTGCAAAAAGATAGCTAATGGAAAATGGGAGGTTGGGCCGGAATAAGCGGCAATTCCATTGAAGGAATGTGCCCTCCAGGCCTAGCTCGGAGGAGACGCGGGTGCCCTCTTCGAAGACAAGACAGTCATGGCCATGGCCGTACGCTTCCTGGATGCATAACGGGGCTCTGTTGGCCAGAAAAAGCGCTGTCGCCTTCGAAAACTTATCGGGGGAGGTGGGCTCGCCATGCGAGTCCTTTTCCTCCACCCGTCTCTAAACCTTGGTCAGGCAGGAGTCCTTCCTTTGGAGGATCCACCGTCTTCGCCTAGCATTGGGTGTAGGCGTTAGAGCCGAAGATCCTTTGGTGCTGTCCTTCTTTCAGGAGCAGCTTAATGAAGACTGCCTCAAAAGCAACTTCAGGGGTGTTGTCTCCTGTGAGTCTAACCACTCTATTGAGGCAAGTAGCCGGTTCGCCTTACAGGGTATGGTCACCAAGGAAGCGCCCGGGGTGAGTAGAACCCGCAGAAGGGTTCAGAATGGGCGCGGAAAGAACCGTGCTTCCTGGAGGGTCTTTTTCTTTAACTGATGCATTAAACGCGCCGGCCTCGCGCAATGAGAGACTATGCTGGGCCTGAACGGACAGGATACTACATTGCTTCGAAGAAGCTGGGTGATGCTCTGCGCAATTGAGACACGATTTGGACTTAGCGTGTGCGGCCTTGGAGGAACTTACACTGAATTCGTGTAACCCCGACTTTACGTCTACAGGAACGATTCATATGGCCAAAGCGTTGGGAGGGGTAGCACCACCGCGGCAGTGGCACGAATGGCTTCACGTGGTAGCGATACCAACCGGCAAGCACCGAATGTAACGAACAGTGTAAGGGTAAATCTCTAAGCCCCGCCCTATTTTCTCATCACACGTTCGACATTGCCTCTCCATGGTCGGCCAACTGTAAGTCTGACCAGGTGCTGCTCGAGTAGTCCAAGGGTTCCCTCCCATAAACTACTATTTTCACGTAGAGTGCGGCGTCACACTCACCGACGTACCATGAAGTGTCCGAAAGGCACTTATCATGACCGGCTCGGAGGGATTCGATGCATTCCCCGTCCGAGAAGCATCACCTTCGGCTCTCTACCAAATCATGTTGCTCGGGCAACATGCGGTAAAATTGATAGACTGTGAAGAGAGAGGGTATAGGAGGAACGTAGGGGTGGGGGTTACGCAAGTTATTAACCTCCCCCCACAAAAAAAACCGGAGCTGAAGGAGAGGGGCGTTGTCCCCTCTCCCCAGCACCGATCTGGAATGGCTGGGTGAACGGAAGCTGATCGGTGTCTACCCTGCGAAATTAGAGGCCGAGAAGAGAAAGTTGTAGGGAAAATGAGGAAGTAAGGTAAGAAAGAAAAAGAGGAGGTTAAACTGGGACACGACGGCCAGAAAAAACATCTCTGTTCCTCCCCGACACCTAGAGGAAGAGACCGCTTAGATGGGGATCTCTGTGCGCCTGCGGTCCTCACTCTTGTTTTATGTCCCCATAATCGAAGGTAGATACTATAACCTCCCTATGAGGGGGGATGTTAAGAGAAAAGTTTCCTTAAGTTCAGAAAATCCAGAATATGATCACTTACACACATAATCGGCCCAGCCCGGTATTTAGGGGAAATTGTTCTGGAACTGTGACAATAAAGGATAGTACCAGCGTAGCCACCTTATATGCCTACTGGAGGATGTTGAGGGAAGTCGATGGTCAAGCACACCTCGTACCTAATACTTGCCCTAGTAGGTAGGCTTTCGGCCCTCTCAACAGCTGGGGACCTCACGATTTTTGGTTTTTTTTTTCACGCGGCTATCTGGCAACTGCCCCACTTGGGCATAATTCGCCGCAAACAAACAGCCCAGTTCTAGTCTACTTTAAAATAAAAAAAATAACAGGAACAACAATAAAAAGGGGATAACAATCAGGAAGCAAGCTTCTGCGTAGGGGGAGGTCCCCCTCCCCCCGGCGCAGGAGCCTGCGACCTACACAAAAACAAACAAACAGCAATAACAAAAAACAAGTTAAATACAAGGGAGAACCAGCCTCCCCCCCAAAAGTCAACAAGTCCACCAGTCAAAGTGCACGCACTCGTCCCGAGTACAAGGGACAGGCGGTAGCGACCCCGCCCATCACGGTACCGGGACAGGTGTCGTGCGCGAAGATCACCCAGACTGGGACATTCGACAAGAATGTGCCGAATAGTCTGGGGGACGACGCAGTCGTCGCAATAGGGCGCTGGCGAGCGCTCCATCAAATAGCGATGCGCCACACGAATGTGCCCGATTCGGAGACGACAGAAAGCAACCTGAAGCCGCCGCGGCATTGGCGGATAGGTCCATGGGAACAGTCGCGGCGCAATGGCACGCAACTTTAAGTTCCCTTCGACCGTCTCCCATCTTCTTTGCCAAGCAGTCCGAAGAGCTGCCCGTATTCCTGTCATGTAGTCAGTGTGAGGAAGAGCGAAACGCTAGGAATGAACCCGCTTCTCACCCCCGCCGGTAGAAGCCCCTAGGCCAGATGTACCGGCCTCAGCCAGGTCCTTCTCCGAAATGGAGAAGGTCCTGGTGGTCGCAGGGGCATCATCCGGAGGAGATCCCTCCCCTCCTTGTGCTGCCTCAGAATCCCCAGCCGTTTGAGGAGGACCTTGCATCGGGGCGGATTCGGGTTCGGTGCTTGGCGCCGAGCCAGGATTCATCCCCATGGAAGGCCCTACCGTCTGAGGCTGGGTTTCCTCAAAGACCATGTCTATCTCAGGGGAAGCCTCCAGTTGGCCATCATCCCCAAGACACCGCAGGTCCAGTTGGCAGTATCGTCACTAGTCTTCTTTGGGGAGGCATGGGCCTTGACCCCGGCAAGGTTCAGTATTCTTGCCAGCAGGTCTTTTGAGGGAAGCGACCGAAGGGGCCTGGCTTCCCTCTCCCCCCTAAGGGGGTTTGCCCTACCGAGCCGCTTCGATGTGGATCGGCTGGCTAAGGGCTGCTTGCTGGCTTTCTTGGCAGTCCCCTTGGAAAGAACAGAGGGGACTGCCGCTGGTAAAATGGAGGCGCCCGAAAGCACCTCCAGAGAAGGGCTTACTCCTCTCCGGTTAGATATATATGGAGGGTCCCCTGAGCAAGCACAGGGGGGGGGGGGCCTCCATTTTTTTGCTGGAGCTGCCCAAGGGCGGCTCCGTCGATGTTATAAGGCAAGTTGGGGGTGGATTTTTTTTTTCATCATTGGGCATGGTGACCCTCTTTTTGACACGGGATGCAATCGCGCATCACCTCTCGCAGTAGCCCGCACTGCGAGGCGTGCTTACAAGCCCGGCGCCGCCATTTAAGACCACCCCTCCTGCCTGGTGGCCTGGCAGTCCATCGGCATGGCGGCTCCACCTTGAACACGGCATAAAAAATATATAGATTGTGAAGAGGAGAGGAAAAGGGATGTGAGGAAGGTATGGGTGGGAATAAAGCAGGTTGTTAAAAACCAACCACCCCAGACCGGAGCTCAGGGGTTAGGGAACATTGTCCTCCCCCCCATCCGGGACGGTTGACTTAAGAAGAAGGTCAGCATCTACCCTGTGACATTAGAGGCTGACCATTGAAAGTTGTGAGAGAGGTTGTATGAAAAGCGATGAAACAAGTGTTTTGAAGGAAGGAGAAGAGGCTAAGCTGGGGTCGGACGGGGTGCTGAGCACTCACGAGTAGGGTGGGTGATCACCTATTATTATCATAGCCTGGTACTAGGTGATACCAGGATGGCATGCAATCCACCAGGGCACCATGGCTACCAGAGCGAACATGGTGAAAACACTCCTGGTACAAAGTGCGGATAGAAAAGGTTAAGGGGATAGCCATAATGATAATAAATAATATTAATCATAAATACTAATAATATAAAAATAATAATGATAGCAAAAATAATACTATTAAAAAGGTAAAGTAGAGCCGAGTGGAAAGTGCACCAGCCACTTTGCCAGGCCCTATCACAGAATTCAAGTCAACCCAGTGACGGGGCTTCCCTCATTTGCACTCAGGATCGGGAAGGGGTGCAACATTTCCAGATACCAAGTGCAACAGGTTTCACAGGGTACCCCCACTGCGGGGAAGTGCACCATATTACCCTGGCCCCGTCGAAGTGTTCAATTCAACCCAGTGACGGGTCTCCCTAATTTGCGCTGTTTGGGTGAGAACATTTCATCCTGGTACCAGGTGCACCAGGACAAAAGGTTAAAGGAATAAGAGTCGAGTAAAAAAAAAAAGTACCACTTTCCTTATAAACTTTCTGGCCGAGATGCCCTCGTTGCCATTGCGTTTTAAATTCGAGGTCCTCCTCCTCACGTCGTCCTCGAGGACATTGGGTTTTAATAAAACTGCACCGATTCCATTATTCCTATAATCTAACAACTCATGGGAGTATTATATACAAAGCAACGGTGAATGAACAAAAATAGCAGATTCCCTTCCCACCCCCAAAACCCCCATGTCGAAAGCACATGTTTTAGGCCAATAAAAGACTTCCCCCCCCATACACAGCGAAGAGGTGGGGGTCATCCTTAAAGACTCAGTCGTCGAGTTTCTCCAGCCGCTCCTTGTGTCGCTCCAAGGCCTTCTTATGCGCCTTGATTTGGTCTTCGTGGAACTCGACCTCCTTCTCGAGGCTGTCCTTGAGGCCTTTCAGTTGTTCTTGTTGCTGCCGAAAAACAACACATTATTATTATTGGCCAAAGAGGCCCTCTACAGTGTTCGCCAAAAGAGGGAAGAGGTAGCAGAGACTCCCCCGCCCCACCGAAGTATAATGTCATACGAGAGATAGAACAAGGGACCTTAAGCGTGTGTATGTGGGGTGGAGGGTATAAAGAAAGCATATAATCGCATAGACAAGGATGGGGATGACAAGATTGTAAGAATGTAAGGTAAACTATTGGATGGTGAGAAATGTCTTATGTTCAGATAAGTGCTCCATTCTGGGAAAAGATGCCGGGAGTGAGCAGTTTGATCGAGATCTTTTCTTTACAGCGCACAAATTTTTTTTCCTTGAGCGCTAATCTAGCGAGTGCCTACCAGATCATTAGTCTATATATAATCATATTATAGCTTAATGATAGGTTAGACTAAAAACCATGAGCAAAAGACGACACAAATGCCCTGAAGCCGCTGCGGCATGGGGGTAGGTCTAAGAAAATAGTAGAGGCAGGATGACACAGCAATTAAGTTCCCCTCAGGCATCTCACATCTTCTTTGCCAGTATGGTTAACCTAATTCCTGCCATGTAGTCAATGTGAGCAAGAACGAAACACTGGTCTGGTCACCCAGACTTCACTAGACTCTTTGGAGCCCTCATCCCAACCCCATATGTCCTGGAATCCTGCACAATAAAACATAACATAAATTCACAAGGGCCTATCAAAGGTCATCCGCATCTGTCAAAACCCACCCACAAAATGCATCCATAGGATTGTGTCAGATCATGCATCTACAATATACAATTAGAACCATCCACAGGAATGTGTCAAAAACAAAAAGCATCATCATCAAGACTCGTCAAAATCCAAATCAATCGTAATATACAATAATAAATAACTGCATCCACAAGATTGAGTTCAGAATACCCCCCAAAGTTAACCCTCCCTCCCCATATAATCATCTAATCTGCATTTGAATATATTCAAGTTTGGACTGTCTACCGTCTCAGATGGCCAACGATTCCTGTAATCTACCACTCTATTGGTGAAAATATTTTCTAACATCGAACCTGCACCTCTGTTTTTTTAATTTTTAAGTGGTGACCCCTAGTCGTATTACTACCTTCCAACTCAAATAACTTGCTAAAATCCAACTTATCCATCCCAGAAGAGATTTTAAAAAGCTCAATCATATCTTCTCTCAAATGAGAACATATTTAGTACCATCAGTCTATCTTCATATCCAAGGTGCTTCAGGGAAGGTATTATTTTTGTTGCACTCTTTTGTACTGACTCTAGCAGGTTGATGTCATGTCTAAAATGTGGTGACCATGCTTGTATACAGTAGTCTAAATGAGGCCTAAGATATGAGTGACCATGCTTGTATACAATACTCTAAATGTGGCCTAACATACGAGTTGTAGAGTTTAGGATAACCTCTTTACTCTTGTAGCTAACATTCCTCTTAATGTATCCTAGCACCCTATTTGCTCTATTTTTTGCCTCAATACACTGCTTTGAAAACTTCTTACCTTGGTATTAAAATTCAAGAGGAAGGTAGCCTTCGGCTAATAAAGATTGCGTCTTCTCTTAAAGTGTGCATCAAGACTAATTTTGAAACTTAAAATACTATTGCTTTCAACCACCCCAGGTGGCAGCGGATTCCATATATCTATATTTCTGATATCAAAGAACTTTCTGCTTGTTAACGTATTCTTTTGAGGGGTCCATAATCTCAACATACACTCGGCTCATGGCAACCGTTCCATCACGAATACCACAAACTAAGGGTTGTGAAGATTACAATGCCCCGAGAGCACTCAGGGCGCTTTGTGAGTCGCTATAGATCAAAATCCGGCCTTCGAACCGGGTACGACGCATTATCTCTACTATCGAGCGGTGTATTGCAACCAGCTCGGCCGTGAAAACAGAAGCAGCACCCCAGGGATATGGCGTGGAAACCGACCTCCTCTTGGGACTGGCACAATCCAGTGTGACACGAGGTGTGCTCCAAAAAGGCAAAACGCAATACTCCCGGCGATGTTGAAGCTTTGGGAGCAGAGGCGTGGCGACAAATAGCCAAAGGTGGTACACTCCAGAGTGGCGTCCTGGGCAGAACCAGGGGCGCCACCGGCCCGAGAGCTATACCTAGCTCTCGAAGGAGTAACAAGGAGGAGTTTCCTAGCCCTAAACCCAAAGGGCTTAGGGTATGACTGGCGTCTCTAGACGGCATAGGCACCGTTGAAATCAGCTGCGGATGCAGTGAGAGCTGTTGGCGACTGAGGGAAGCGCCGGGCTCGCGCGTACATGCGAATAATGCACTGTGCACGGCGTAGAGCGAGTGGCATCTCCCCAACATCAACAAGTAGGCTCTCAATGGGGAAAGTGCGGTAGGCACCCGTCGCCAGGCGAAGGCCGGTGTGTTGGATCGAGTCCACCGTCCGCAATAGACGCTCAGCTGCGGATGCATAAAACTCGCATCCATAGTCGAGCTTCAAACGAACAAAGGATCGATGAAAAAGTAAGGCAGTAGCCCTATCGCACGGAACGAAGAATATCTATGGCGCGGGTACAAGAGACCCTAAGGCTGCGAATATGAGCCTTCCAGGTGAGGCATCGGTCAAATACAAGACCAAGGAAATAGTGCGAGTCCACCACTTCCAGGCACACTCCATTTAGAAACGAGTCTGAGTCAGGGTGGAGCCGTGGATGGCAGCAGAAGTGCACCACCTTAGTCTTGGCCAAAGAAAACCGAAACCTGTGCGCTTCGGCATAGCGAGAGACGCGGTTCAATGCCTATTGGGGGCGACGGTCCAGAGTTGGCATCTGGGCAGCGCCAAATGATATCGAAAGGTCGTCCACGTAGAGAGTAGCGAGAACATCTTCCGGCAGCACCGAGGTGATGCTGTTGATGCTCAGGGTAAAGAGTGTGACACTGAGGACACTTTCCTGCGGGACAACCTCTTCTTGCTCCATTGGGCCGGAGAGGGCTCCCCCCGCCCGTACGCGGAATCGACGATTAGGAGGTGTCCCCCCTCACCCCCATCGTGTGGAGTCTCCATGATACCGTATCGCCATGCGGTTCATAGGCCTTCTCCAGATCGAAAAACACCGTGGCGTAGTGCTGTCTAAGAAGGAAGGCCTCGCAGATGGCATTTTACAGTCAGAGCAGAGCTATTATAATAGCCCTCAAATGGCTGATCTTCTGCTTGCAAACCTTACTGATATTTACGGAACTGTTCGGTTGAATAGAAAAGATTTGCCATAAAGGTTCAAGACACAAAAGTTGAAAAAGAAGTCGTTGCCTTTCAACGGGGAAAAGTAATGGTCTTTTGTTGGACAGACAAAAAAGATGACTTGACTCTTTCAATGATTCACAATCCAGCAATGAAAGCAGTCAACACAAGGTAAGGTGAAAAATTAAAGTCTCAGGTAGTAAATGACTACAATTACACAATGGGAGGGGTTGATAAAGTAGAAAAAGGATGAAAAAATACTACAAAAAAGTATTTTTCCATCTTATAGATATTGCTGTATGGAATGCATATGTCCTATATAAAGAGGCTTTGCAAGAAAGGCATATTCAGCAGACCAAAACTCTCACACATCTCAAATTTAGACTGGCCATTGTTAGATCAATATTGGAAAAAGACCATCCACAGATATTCCATATCCAAAAGCTGGACAGCCTTCAACCTTTACAGTAACAAGGTTATCAGCTCCTGGACATTTTCCCATGAAAATCCCTGCAACAGAAAAGAAGAACCCAACTAGGAAATGCATGAATTGTGCAAAGAAGTGCGACTCCAGGGGCAAACCCATTAGAAAAGATGCTTGGTACATGTGCGAATCATGCAAATGTGCCATTGTGTGTTGCAACCTGCTTCAAAGAGTTTCCATACAATATAATTTTGTAATCTATAAACAATAAAATGTTTGTTAAAATTGTTTTTCTTTATCTTTTTGGCACTATAGGTAAAAATTTTGTATTATATAATGGTCTAAAAGGGTGACGAGTATACTCATCCTTGCCAGTTTAGGAAAAATTAAAGGTAAAAAATCTGTGTAAAAATTAAAAAGAATTTTTTCTTTAAAAACAGCAAAACAAATGCTAACCAAAAAAATATTAAAAAAATGGTCTGGTTTGGAATTGCCTTGGGCAAAATAATTAGCCGGTTAAGGGGTTAATGAATGTTGTTTATAGAGGTTACAAAGCCTCACTTCTGACACAGTATGAGGTAGCTGGTCAGGTCCTTAAGCCTAGACAGAGGGTTGAGGGAATAGTCATAGAGAAAAAAGAATGTTGAGGGAGTGAGGGGGAAGCGTACCAACAATTTACCCCAGCCCCCAGTTCAATTCAACCCACTAGCAGGGTGTTCCTAATTTGCACTCTGTTTGGATGAGAACAGTTCCTCCTGGTACAACGCGCAGGTAGACAAAAGGTTGAGGGGTTAGTCATAGATTTTAAAAAATGGTAGCATTGAGAGGAAGCAAAGGGGAAGCGTATTAACCAACTTCCTCAGGCCCCATCAGAGAAGTCAAGTCAATCCAGTGACAGGACTGCCCTAAATTTGCACACAGGCTGGGAGAATATGTAGCTCTTTGAGGGTACCCCCCTCCCCCTGCGGGGTATAGTGTGGCTGTCCTCAAGGCTTCAGTTGCAGCGGGGGTGTTAACCCCAGCGACACCATCCACCGTCTTATGGGTCTGAAGTCAATAAGGAAAAATCTGAAAGGAAAGTGGTGAATCTTGACAGGATCAAAAATTGTGGAAGATATAAAAAATGCAGGTTTTGCAAAATGGTACAGGAATGGTGCACAACTGCAGGTAATGGAGATGGTAGGCTGTACCTAAAGGTACTGGAATGTGACCACTGAGGATGGGAGGATGTGTGACTTATCTAGCTACTGCCATGTCATAAGAGCTGTGATGGGATATAATGAAAGATAAACAACAAACTGCTCCAAAATTTTAACTTTGCTTAAAATAATCAAAGGCAAATGGACTTCAAAATTTTAGCTCTTGAACACAAAAAGGTTGGAAGTACTGATTAAGGTGAAGCAATTTAGCGCATGAAATTGATGACTTTAACCCACCAACACAAACCTTGGGACTTCTTAATACCACTCACCAATTTCCTAAAGTAACGTTCCTCTTCAGTGGCTTCCTTCTTCCCAAATGCCCCACCAGCATCTCTGATGGCACCACCAGAACCACCTCCTTTACCAACACCTGACCCAGGCTCACCAGACATGGCCCTGGCTCTGAAAAGAAGACTATCTTTTATCAACTTTTCCAGAAACAAACTAAAGAAAATCCAATTTGTGCGGCATTTCTATTACAGAATCAACTCATTATTTAAAATATAATTTATTAATAGATAAAAGTGATGGGGCCACTCTTTGGTCCTAATAGTTTCTCATCTTGCAAATCATTGCCTTCCCCTTCCCCCCATCAAGTCTATGACATCCCCACCACCTACTTTTGGAAAACTTTGATGCAGTCAGTGGTGAAGATGTATCAGAGAACTGGTCCCAATCTTTAAAAATGGTGCATACCCTATTTAACCCAAAAATGTTTTCTGCCCATAAAACATCACTTAGACCTCCACTGAATGCAATTTCATTTCCATAGTACACAAAACCCTAGCCACCTACACAACAGGCAAGATCCACACAACCAATCACCTGCAAAACTGTAAAGGGATGCTATAATGAAATGCTCTAAAGAATCCCTCCCAATAACCAGAGGCCCACAATACTGACAAAATCCACACATATATAACATGGCTAATGAGAGGTGTGGATGATTGCACACAAGGTAAAAACAATTTATTAACAAGCATAAGAAAGTAGCAAATAAACAAATAATGATGATCTAGATGGGAAGAAGTAATTGTGGAAGGAAGTGAGAATAGTTGCATGCTTCCCGCAAGGCAGAATCACTTAAAAAAAAATACTATAGAGATATGGCTCACCTCTGCTCAAAACTATCACAAGAGTCATGTACAGAAGCTTACCCACATTATGAGAGAAGCAGTAGTGACTTCACTTGTCATAGCATTGGAACAGTATTGCATCCAAAGCTTATCCAGAGTAGAACATTCAAACCACAAACTGGGAAATGACAGGCGGGTGTTACAGAAAACTATGGTTGATCACTATTAGATGGCAGTGCATCTAGCGAGCATGTTTCAATTTGGAGATGACAAAATTACTTGATACATTGGGTCATTGACCCAAGGAAAGAGTCATGATTACATGTCATGCAACTCTAAATTGTGCACAGTCTCATCTTTTTTATGTAGCCCAAAGGGCTGACTTGATCACTTCTATGTAATGGTATGCTCCAGGGTAACCTAAGAGCAGAACTAGTGGCACCACTTGTACAAGAGTTACACCAAACTCTTAAGTTTCCTAGCCCTAAACTAAAAAGGGTTTAATTACCATAAGTAGCGAATTTTGATAATTATAATATCCTATTATAGTAGTCAACCTAAAGGAGACACTTGGGATATACTTAAGTGGTACCCAAACAGGGAGCCAGATTCACTAAATTTCAATATTTGACAAAAGCCAACAGGCTTAAAAAGGCATCACTATCATGACTTGTCAAAAAACTAAATCATGCAATACATATATCAATAATATAATATATACACCAATTGATAATACAATATGTAATTTGCCCCAATACAACTTAAAAACTGGGATAACTTACCCTCCCCATATATTCATCTAACATTTAAATTTGGACTGCTTATTGTCTCCTGTGGTAGACCATTCCAGTAATCTACCATTCTGTTGGGGAAAAAATGCTTTCTCATATCCAACCTGCACTTATGTTTTTTTTAATTTTCAAATGGGTCCCCCTAGTCCTATTACTACGTTCTGAGCTGAAAGAATTTGCTAAGATCCAACTATTCTACCCCAGAACAAATTTTAAAAAGCTCAAACATATCTTGCCCTATGACACACCTTGTTTCAATTGAGAAAAATTTTATATAAACTAGGATTAATAATGGGTCTAGAACTGATTGATCCCTGAGGTACACCTCTGATAATGTCCCTCCACTGTGACCTCACATGATTCAGTACCACCCTCTGTTTCCTCTCTTTCAGACATTTTGCTATTCAATTTAAAGTATTTCCACATATGCCATATATTTTTAATTTGAAAACTGATCTCTTATGCGGAACTTTATCAAAAACTTTGCTAAAATCCAAGCAAGCCACAACACTCCTTCCCTCATCCAATCGTTTAGTTACACAATCCATAAATTCCAGAAGTTTGTTAAATATGATCTCCCACTTCTAAACTTATCCTGAACATCATTTATTAAACATCTTTCTAGATGCTCAGAAATAGTCTTAACTAGCTTTAAGAATTTTACAAACTATAAACGTTAAGCTTGCAGGTGTAAAGTTATTTGATTCCTCTTTACTTCCCTCCTTAAAAATTAGCACTACATTTGTTATTTTAAATTCATTAGGTATTTCTCCAAACTCCAATGAATATAATATAGATCTTCTCAAGCACTACTGCAATATTTTCTACACCTTTTTTTTAAGTAACCTAGAATGAATGTCATTTGGGCCAGATGGTTTACTAGTATTAAAATCAATTATACATCCTTTAATGATTTCTCTATCTACATTAATGGTATTCAATACCACATTTCCTGACCTAGAACTATCACAAATTATACTGTTCAGATTCTCTTCTGTAAATAATGAAGCAAAATTAACATTAAGTACCTCTACTATTTCCTCATCAGAATCTTTCACAACCCCTTTATCTCTGCTAGATTTTTTATTGATTTTAAAATAGCTACAGAATTTTCTTGGATATATATCATTTTGAACTAAATTAATTTGGGGTGCCCTTTTGCTTTTCTTAATTATTTTATTTAATTCATTCTTAGTGACCCTATAATGATTCAGATTTTTAGCAGTACCTTCCCCCTGTAATCTTTAGTATGCTCTCTTCTTAAATTTTCCTAATTATCTCATGATTCCACCATAATCGGATTCATACAGTTCTTCCTAATAACCTTCATTGGGATGCATTTTTCTTGGACTACATTTAATATAGTCTTAAGAGAATTCCATAACTTGGAAGTATTCTTACCCTTGAATTCTACCTCCTAGTTAACCTGATTCAGCAAGTTTATAAGTTTTACATAATTCTCCCTATAAAAATTTGGAGTTCTAGTAGTTTGTTGATGTACTAGCTTTGCCCATTACCAAGTTAAAACAAACAATCTGATGATCACCATTTCTTAATGCTGTTCCAACAGTCAATTCCTAAACTAAATTATCATCATTTAAAAGTAGTAGAACTTAATATATTGCTATCCCTTGTTGTTATATCAACAAATTGATTCAAAATTATCCTAAAACATTCTATAAACTTATAACATGATCTATCCTTTCTTATAATATTTTCATATCTACAAAGCTTAAAATTACCTAGAATAACCATCTGATTCACATCTTTTACCTATTTCCCTTATCATTAGCTCATCTATATCATCAGTTGTTCACAATAACTACTGCAATACTTTCCATACCTTTCAGTAACCTAGAGTGTCACCTGGGACAGATGCTAGTGAAACTTCAGAAGATCTATATTGCATTTTTACTATTAGAAACAGTAGGTATTAATGATGTTTTTAGGGATTGTAATTGTTATATATGGTTTCGGTTTGGAGGAGAAAATATATTTTTTAACGCAGCCGCTGCTGGAGGGCCATTTTTTGGTTTCACACCCTTATATTAGTAATTAATTATCCAATTAAAATACATAAATGCCTTAGGTTAGTCCTCCTTTGTTTATAAATATTTATGATGATAGTAAGTTGATACAGTTTTGAAATTTGAGGTGATTTATGCTTCAGATATTTATAAAGGTAAACCTGAAGATCAGCAGCGCAACCAATGGGATGCAAAATATTTTGTCCCTGTTCCAATATGTTTCATCTCTTTTGAGTAAATTGAAAGGGACTGCTCATGGGGGAGATATCGCTGCAAGAGGACCCCCCTATGATGATCCTGAGTTTCAATCAATTGGGGGGCACAGCCCCCAATATATAAACATACTTGTTTATATAATAATGTTTTAACATTTTTTTATTTAACCAAACACGCATGAATATTCATGCAAGGGTGAATGAAAGAAACGCAACTTAGTGTCATTTTGGCTGAAAAAAATACACTTTTTCAGGCAATCTTCAGGTTTACCTTTGAATTTGGGGGGCGTAATATACTTATGTTTGAGGTTTTTAATCCAATTAAAATGCAGAAATGCCTTAGGTTAGCATGTTATTCAAAGCATGAACAGGAAGGACAGTCAGCAACAAAATTAGAGCAGGGGAGGAGGGTAAGAAATAATTTCTAAACATTAATTTCAAAGAAATGAAAGTGTTTTCAAATAAATATAGAAATATTTTCTATAAAAAGAAGCAAAGTTTTCTATAAAAGAGTTCAAGGAGTTTTAAGAGGTAACTCAAATTTAAAGAATTTTCTTAGAACAGATGCAATAAAAGTTTGGCAGGAGCAAACCAAGAATTATCAATCATAATTTTAAATATGTATATGGTTATTAATAATTTGAAAGTTAGATCAATTAAAAAATTCCTTCTAATTAAAATGATATTATTTGATTTATATAAAACTCTTAAAAATTTTTTTTCTTAACATTTTACCAAGGGGAGATTCATCCACAGCGATTTTAAATAAATTTGTTTTGGTGTTTTAAGGGTTAAGAAACTCCACCTTGATTGGTTCAAAATGAAATTAAAATAAATCCACCTTGCCTTCTCTTGATGTGAAAAGAAACCATGATTTCAAACATTGGCAATACTGATTTCAACCTAATGCTAGGCTTTTGAATTGCTAATACTACTAGGTGATTTAAAATAGTGGGGGAGGGGTAAAACCCCACAATTAAAGAGAGGGATGGGGGTAAAGCCCCACATTTTGAAATAATTACCTTAGGGTTCAAAAACAATTTAAAAGCCTAGCATTAGGTTGAAATCAGGAATTCTCTACACATCAAGAAGTTAATCTATTTTAATTTCATTTTCACCACAAGGTGGACTATCTTAAAAAAAATATACTTTCCACACCAAACTGAAGCCATATATGATGAGTACAATGATTAAAAACAGTAATACTTGAGTTTATGAGTGCACACTAGGAAGTACTATTTCTGGGCTACAATTACTACAATTAGCTATTTACATTTATCAAAAGAATAAAGCCTAAAGCCCACTTTAGACTATTTCTATGAAAAAGTAACTTTCTTTATAGTTTCAAAATGGGGGTGGAGGTAGAGTGACTGGTAGTCTGAATGAGAATAGGAGTGGGGATGGAGTTAGGTCTGTGGGGGTTAGGAATAGGAGTCTGACTGAAGTGCTTGTGATGGGTGATTCGCGAGTTAGATATTTAGATAGGAAGTTGAATGCAAGTAGATTGAATGGTTTGAGGGTGTGTTTGCCGGGTGCTGGAGTGAGAGATCTGTTGATAGGTATGACGAGCTGGTGTCTGGCTGTGCAAGGGATGTGGTTGTGATTACACATGTAGGAGTGAATGATGTGAAGAAAGTGGGTGCATGTGAGTTACGTGAGAGGTACAAGAGGTTGATTGAAAAGGTGAAAGAAAGTAGAATGAAAGGTGTTGTGACAGGTGTGCTTCCAAGAATGGGTGTTGGGGTAGAATGGATGTCTCGTGCGATTGGGCTGAATGATTATGTGAGGAGGATGTGTGAGATGGAAGGTGTCATGTTTGTGGATGTGTGGGATAGGTTTGTTGGAATGAAAGAAATGTATGCGATGGATGGACTGCATTTGAGTAGGAGGGGGGGTAGATGTGTTGTGGGAGGAGTATGATCGTGTTATTAGGTCTTTGCGGGCAGGAAACTAGATACTAATAGTGGTCAGGGGTTGGGGGGCCTGCAGTATTTACCCCCACACAAGCCGTCCCCTTAAATTTACTCCCAAAATGTGAAACATATTGGAATACGGACGAAATAGTTTATGTCCCATCATTTGTTCCGCCAATCTACATGTTTACCCTAAATTTTAACCCAGAAATAACGGTAAATGTTGCGATGATGGCTGGATGCGACTCTTAGCTTATTTTGGGGGCTACTTTTCAGTGTTTTTCTGCTATTGCACTGGCCAATCACATATCTGGATTCAGTTTCATCAATGACCAATCAGAAAGCTCTATTTGTTTCAAGGCTTTTGTGCTTTTTATATTGATCAAAACTATATATCTTTTCTATATATCCTACCTACCCTATGACTGACATTATTTAGTCTTTTTAATTACTTGTTACTTAATTTTCCATTGTTTAATGCTCGATTAAACCATACTTCGGTGTTGTTAATGAAGTATCAAGTCTTAATTCTGATGAAAAAATTACTTTTTCATTTTTTCTCTTCCAGATTTATTTCTCTTCTTTGATTTTTTTTAAAGTTTTTTTTACAACCTTCATTTTGATTAGTGTTCCAAAAGGATGCGTTCAGTATTAGTGTTTTTATTACTATATATGTGTAGTTCAAGAAATACAAATGCTCACTTTTGAAACACAAATACTCAATTTCGGTAGGGAAAAAAGCAACTACCTTTCCGCCCGAGCGTCTCATATTTAAACACTCTCCCGCGCAGTTTTTCGGTCATTTGTCAAATTTCATTTTTCTGCGCAGTTTGTTCGTTAAATTATCACCATTTAGGTCCTGTTTTAACCGACAACTATAAATGTATTGCGTTTCTTGAAGCCCATGGGGTATTCAAATCATTATGCGAGTGTCCTAATTGTGCTGTTTTAGCTGACAACGATAAATGTGTTGCGTTTCTTGAAGCCCATGGGGTATTCAAATCAACTTGCGAGGGTCCTAATTGTTCTGTACAGCTCAGAATTAACAAAAATTGGGTGTTTTGGTGCGATAAATTGTGTATTGGTGCTGACGGCAAAATCCACCCATGTAAGTAACATAACATAATTTCACGGATGACAAAAGCCACAAGGGCCTATCAAAGGTCATCTGTATTCATCAAATCCCACCCACATAAAGCATCCATTGGATTTTGTCAGATCATGCATCTACAATATACAATTTAACAATCCATAGGAATGTCCAACCATGCATCTACAATATATAATTTAAAGCCTCCATAGGAGTCTGTCAAAACCAAAATATACAATAAAAAGAAACTGCATCCACAGGAATGAGTCAAGAAACATATCCACATATCCAAAGTAAGAAATTAACCCTCCATCCCCATATAATCATCCAATCTGCGCTTGAAAACATTCAAGTTTGGGCTGTCTACAGTCTCAGGTGGCAAACTATTCCAATAATCCACCACTCTGTTAGTGAAAAAATATTTTCTAACATCCAGTCTGCACCTGTGTTTTTTAATCTTTAAGTTCTATTACTACCTTCTAACTCAAATAACTTGCTGAAATCCAATTTATCCATCCCAGAAAAGATTTTAAAAAGCTCAATCATATCTCCCTTCACACACCTTCTTTCAAATGAAAACATATTTAATACCCTCAGTTTATCTTCATATTCAAGGTGATTAAGGAGAGGTATTATTTTTGTTGCCCTCCTTTGTACTGACTCTAATAAGTTTATATCATGTCTAAAATGTGGTGACCATGCCTGTATACAGTACTCTAAATGTGGCCTGACATAGGAGTTGTATAGTTTAAGGATGACCTCCTTACTCTTGTAGCTAACATTTCTTTTTATGTAACCTAGCACACTAACGATTATTTTGAGTGTTGGCTCGTTGCGTGAATGTGACTGCGATGACCCTGAGTTTCAATCCTTTGGGGGGTCTGGGGGGCACAGCCCCTCAGTATAGAAGAGAAAATTGCTAAAACTTGTTCAATTTCATCTCTAAAAAGTAACAACGAAGCGTCGGCTCGTTGTTGGGGATGGCTTGTCGCGGGGATATGACTGTGATGACCCTGAGTTTCAATCCTTTGGGGGAGGTTGTGGGGGGCACAGCCCCACAGTATAAAAGCAAAAATTGCCATAAAATTCTTTGATTTAATCTCTAAAAAAGTAACAACGAAAAGTAGCCCAAAATAAGCTAGGCCTAGGACCTAGCCATCATCTATACAATTACTGAAATAACATCCTAGCATACACCCATAAACTCATGTATTACCAAAAACACTTATTAGTACAGTTTTTAATACAAAAAGTATGGTGTAAGTCTTCTGAAGTTTCTCCAGAAGCCTTTCTAGTATTCAACACAACATAACATAATTTCACGGATGACAAAAGCCACAAGGGCCTATCAAAGGTCATCCGTAGAAGTAGACTGGATAGATTTATGGATGAAGATGTTATGTGGGACAACTTTATGGTGGCGACACGAGCTACCTCATATAAGCTATTGATTAGTCTTTTGCACTCCTTTTCTTATGCAAGTCAACTGGGGATGACCAACTGTGGAAAGCACGGGTGGGTAAAAATGTAGACGAGCGGCCCGGACGATAAAACGTACTATTTTCATCCGTGTTCCAAAATGTTTCACGTTTTTGGAGTACATTTAAGGGGACGGCTCGTGTGGGGGTAAACACAAGGGGGGACCACATTATGAATATCCTGAGTTTCATTAAATTGGGGGGGTCTAAGGGGCACAGCCCCTCCAGTATATGGTAATACTTCAGATTCGGGGCGCACGGTAGATGGCGCTGTTAGTCGGCTACAATTTTGGGCTACAGAAAATCTCTTATGACGTCACACGGTAGCGTCAGATGTGACAATCACTGTGTTATATTTTTTTGTTCTTTTGGGGATTTGTAACTTTTAGTCTATTATTTACTAAATATCTGCGCTCTGCTCGTTTATAGGTTTTTTCTAAGTTAGGTAAGGTTTCTTGATGTCTTTTATTGTTTTTGTTTTGTTTTCATATTTTCTGTTTACTGCGAACGATAACAGCTTCCTACTGGCAACATCGTAGCTTATAAATAGGACCCCTTTTTGCAAATGTTTTTCTTTTGTTATTGTATTTTCGTGCTCTCCATGTGCTTCTTTGTTATTCGAATTCGGCTTTACTTTGTATAATCGCGAAAAACTTTTAGATTATTTAGAGGCGCATAAACTAATCAAGAAACCTATAAAAGTAAGAATTGTTTGTTATTAGGTTAGGTTTTTCTGCCAGTAAAAAGCTGTTGGGGAGAGAAAAAACCCAGTAAATTCAAGGGGACTGCTCGTGGGGGAGATATCACTGCAGGAGGACCACCCTGCGATGATCCTGAGTTTCAATCAATTGGAGGGGGCTGGGGGGGCGCAGCCCCCTAGTATATACTCATATACAAAAAGAATATTACGCCGATATTGTTCACATCTGACGCTACCGTCTGACGTCATAAGAGATATGTTGTAGCCCAAAATTGTAGCCGACTAGCAGCGCCATCTACCGTGCGCCCTGAATCTGAAGTGTTACCCAGTATATAATCCTAATTGTTATAATGTTCTGAAGTTTACAGAGGTGAATGCTTTAACTACATCATGTCAGCATCTTTAATCGTTTTGCGAATTATAATATGGGTTGGAGGTGGGGTATAATGTCAGAAATGATTGATTTGAATTTTTTTCCCCACTTAATAGCTTTTTATTTTCCTGATTCGGAGTCATTTTTATTTGTCAATATATTTTTCCCCATTTTACTATTTTTATTACCTTCTTTTATACATTTAAATGTTGTTAGCTAGATCATTTCAAGGAACTTGTTTTTTTAGCAGTTTGGGTGTCAAACATTCCCCTTTTACGGTTTGAAAATGATCAATCAGACGTCTGTTACGCAGTGTGAAAATGGTATCGAATTGTGAACTTGGTTCGTCGTCTATTGCGGAATTATTAACCCTAGTTTCTGATAAAGGTAAATTAAACACCTTTTTGGATGTTCATAATTTAGTGCGAATTAAAAGCGAATGAGATATTTGTGGCCGAGCATTAGATGTGACCCTTCAGTTTGAATTTAGATGCTCTAAAATAAAATGTGATTCAAGTCAGCTAGATTTTGAATAGGACACAGACGCGTAAAATAAATAGGCTTTCCTCTCGCTATTTTGGAAGTATAACCACTGCAATTAGTACGGAAACAGCGTGTTTCGTTGTTTTTTTTCGGTCAATTTTGTACAAAAAATGGCCAACGTAAACAAAGTTTTTGGTTTGTTTACTTTCGGGCCTTTTTTTAATACAAAAAATGGCGGCAGCTATTATTCGAAGAAAACTCAAATGCGCATGAATATTCAAACACGGGTGAACGATATTTACACAAAAATATGTTTTTCCGGCCGGGCCGCTCGTCTACATGTTTACCCACGGGTGAATTAACTAGCACAAATTCTATTATATCTAGCTATTAGGTATTGAAATCAAAACGAATAATTACATGATGTAGAGGGGAGAGCCTCGAATTCGCAAGAGTCTTTGCAATGACATAGAGCCGAATTTTAGAAAAGATTAAACAAACTTCAACTTTTAATAGAGTCCGGCTAATACCTGTAAAAATTCATTTACATAGAAGTCTTTGCAACGGGGGTTCACCGTAACATTTTGGATGATAGCCAAAAAGATTTATTACAGTAGGATACAAAATATTTGTAAAACTATTAATTTTAAAAATATTAATAAAGGAAATATTTTTAGGTAAATATGTAGATTAGCAACTCGGCTGAAAAAAGTGTTTTTTTCTGTGAATATTTTCGTTCACTCCTGCCGGAATATTCATGCGCGTTTGAGTCGTCTGACGTCGGACCCAACGCAAGTTATAATTCGCAAAACGATTAAAGGCGCTAACATGGTTTGGTTAAATCATTGGTAACACTTCAGTTTAATGGCGCACGGTAGGTGGCGCTGTTTATAGGCTACAATTTTGGGCTACAATATATGTCTTATGACGCCAGACGGTAGCGTCATATGTGAACAATTAAGGCGTTATATTTTTTTTTGGGTATATGAGCATAGGTGAGCGTTATCGCGATAACAATATCGGATTATTCGATATTTTTCTGCGATATCGATTAATCGGTATCGCCGATACTTTTGGTTCCAAACTAGCGATAATCGATAATTTCAGTTCAGTTTTTGGTTCCAGTTTAGCACAGGGGCGAGCCGCGCGTGCCTTGGAGGCAGAAATATGTTGATCCGAGCTGTGAGGAGGATCCTTAAAACCTATGAGGAGATGAAGGAGAGCCTCACCAGGTAAGAAACAAAGAAATAGTATTCAAATATTTTTACTATTGTATTATAAAATAACGCTATATATAGTCAATACTCAATATTGTATTATAATTTTGGATTTATCGATTATCGATTTATCGGTTATCACGCCCACCTATGTATAGGAATATATATTGGGGGCTACGCCCCCGGACCCCAAATTGATTGAAACTCAGGATCATCGCAGGATGGTCCACCCGCAGTGATATCTCCCCCTCGAGCAGTCCCTTTGAATTTGCTGTTTCCCCCCCCCACACACACACAGCTTTTTACTGGCAGAAAAACCTAACCTAATGACAAACAATACCTACTTTTATAGGTTTCTTGATTAGTTTATGCGCCTCTAAATAATCTAAAAGTTTTTCGCGGTCATGCAAAATAAACACGAATTCGAATGACGAAGAAGCACAATTAGAACACAAAAAGTCATAACGAAACAGAAAAATATGCTAAGTGGGTTCTATTTATAGCTACGACGTTGTCAGTAAGAAGCTGTTATCGTTCATTGCGAAACAAAAAATAAGAAAAAACAATAAAAGACATCAAGAAACCGTACCCAACTTTAAAAAAAACTATAAACGAGCAAAGGCGCAGATATTTAGTAAATAATACAGACTAAAAGTTACAAATCTCCAAAACAACAAAAAAAATATAACACCGGGATTGGTCACATGTGAAGTTACCGTCCGACGTCATAAGAGATATATTGTAGCCCAAAATTGTAGCCTACTAACAGCGCCACCTACCGTGCGCCCCAAATCTGAATGATTACCAAATCATTCAGCTCTGTAAACTTTAGGACATTAGTCTATAAACAATTTAATGAAACTCAGGATCATCGAAGTGTGGTCCCCCCATTGTGTTTACCCCCACATGAGCCGTCCCCTTAAATGTACTCCAAAATAGTGAAACATTTTGGAACACGGACGAAATAGTACGCCCCATCGTTCGAGTCGCTAATCTACATATTTACCCATTTTTACAAAATGTTCCTAGAAGTGTTTTGTTTCTTGTTATTTTTAGAACTTGCGATTAAAAGCGAAATGTAGTCCGTTAAGTCATGTGAATATTCATAACCTAACATAATTTAACGGATGACAAAAGCCGCAAAGGCCTTTAAGGTTGTCAGAGTCAACACACTACCCATGAGGTTTAATAAGTCGACTAGTGATTTTAACAAAGCATGAGATAAAATTAAGAATTTGAAAAGCCACTAGGGTTTATTAAAGTAACCCAGTGGTAATATTTAGAACACCATAATCGCTTAAAAGCAAATTTAATCACTCATTTAATGGCAAGCAGAATTTGCTGAGCTATTGATGTTACTATTATTGCAACGAGAGTTTGAATTTAATTTTTTTTTTCTTAATTGTGATGACGTCACAATGGAAAAGTTGGGGGGAGGGATGGCAAAAAATGGTACATGTACATAATTTCGAACCAGCTTGCTTCGTCTTTTTTTATCCATTTACCTCTGTTGTGGGTTGGACAGCTTTGCATTAGGACTTGTAGTGGAGATAATATGGGGGTTATGATGATGATATATTTATTGGAAAAAGTACAAGTATTTTATACATTAAATAAATAAATTTACACAATGCAAAAATATATAGTCAAAAGTGGGGAAAAAAATTGAAAAAAAAATTTATAGTTGAGGAGAGGAAGAAGTAGTCGAAGGCAAAGGTACATACAGAGGTTTCTCCTGGAGAAATGAACGCAGGAGCTCAGCTTTTTAACACTTTACGGTTTTAAGTTATACCCACTAACTGGGTTTTAATATATAAGTTAATTATACCCACTAATTGGGTTTCAATTTTTACATTAAATTTGGTTTATATATCGTTTCAATTTTTACATTAAATTTGGTTTATATATCATTGTTTGATTTTGTTACGTTTCATACTTCGTCACTTGAGTTTAAGTTTTAAGATACTGTTTCGCTTACTTTTATTTATAAAATACTTAATTTTTATTCACTGTATTCACATAAAGATTAGTAGCTTTAATTTTATGGTTTCCTATTTATACTTTTCGTTAACTTTTAGATTGTTTAAGTTGTTTTATCACTTGAATGTTTCAATTTACATACTTAATTCTATTTATAATATACTTAATTATAATTCACTGTATTTGTACATTGGTTAGTAGTTTTATTTGTATAGTTTCCTATTTATATTTTTCACTAAATTTTCACTTGTTTAAGTTGTTTTATCACTTGTCTATTAATTGTCTAGTTTTAATTTTATATTTTCCTATTTATATTTTTCACTAAATTTTCACTTGTTTAAGTTGATTTATCACTTGTTTATTAATTGTCACATTTAACTATTTACTTAATTTTTATTCACTGTGTTCACATATTGTTTGTTTAATTAATTATTTGATCAATTATTTACACTTTAATCGTTCAGCACTATTATTTAGTTTAATTATTTACACATTAATTATTTATACTTTAAACGTTTTGCACTAATATTTAGCTATTTTCGCGCTTTACACTTCTTATCACTTTTAATTTTTAGTTTATCGATGAGGTCTTCATTCCGCACTTTATGTTTTTGAAAGTTGATGAATTCACTGTGTGACAGCTTGATTCCGGAATATACATGGTGCCGCTGCATAGGAGGCTCTCCATTTCCCTCGGGGACCAGGGTCCCTCAAAGGTCCATTTGAAGTCACCACTCCTAATGCCCTTTACCAATTGGGTTTGATTTGCTTTTTCGGGTCTACATCCAGTAGTCCCGAAAACTTTTATTTTCAGTTCTTCCCCGTCGAAAAAACGTCCCTTTTCCAGGACTTTGGCTTTTTCGGTTAGGGGAACTGCGGGGTATGAATCATCGTCTTCAGATTCTCCATCCATGCTTTCTTCTTCCACTTGTTCAGGGGGTTTGCTGCTCTTCTTCTTTTTTGGTTTCTTTTCCTTCGGGGGGCTTTTAACTTGCGCGGTATCTTCTTTTATTCGTTCTTGATTCCCATCCTCTTCTCGGTTGATGGTTGGATCTTCTTTCTTCTTTATTTCTTCGGGGTTTTCTGACTGCGTTTCATCAATGAATTTGATGTTCAGCACGTCATGGGATGCTGGGTTCGGGGGGAACCATAACTTTTTCTTTACTCCGTTGTTTTTCAGCATAGCGTTGAGCTCCTCCGAAAAACTGCCGGGGCGAGCAAGGTTCGCCAGGTGGGCGACTATGACCATCGTCATAATCTCCTTGCTCTCGGCCGGTAGGATTAATTTTGGAGTGACTCTGTCCGCTGATGGAGTGGCGCTTCCAGGAGTCGAAGTCGCGGTGGCATATGTTGCCTTTGACTTTTCCTCCTTTCGCTGCCTGAGCTTCAACCTCTTGTTCTTAATCGCTTCCTTGCGTAGAGGGCATCTCATGGCCAGAGCCCGATGTTCCCCTCCGCAATTCACACACTTAGGCTTTTCTTCCCGGCAATCTCTCCATCCGTGTCCGGTTCTGGAGCATGTCGCGCAGATTTGTATTTTTGACGGGCAGTCTCGTGTCGGGTGGCTCTCGATGGCCAGGCAGATCTGGCAGTTTTCTATGAAGATATACTCTTCTGCCTCTATCTGCTCTGGGGCGACGCGAAGGTAAAAGCCCAGGAGGCCTTCCCTTAACGCTCTCTGAGCCATCCCGATGGTAGCGAAAGTGACTTTAATGAGGGTCTTGCCTATTTTGTCCACTTTCTCCACCTTTGCCCATGACTGTTTGTCATTCAGCTCTTCTTGTATTTCTTCCGTGGTGTGTTCCGAAAAGTAGGGGTCCACTCTCTTTAGTATGACGGCCCTCCTTACGAGCAGCTCATAGGGGACTACCGCTTCGAGCCCTATCTCGCGGAGGGGTTGTCTGGCCTGGTCTGAAACAAGGGTTTATGGGGGTTACGTTTGTCGTAGGTGCCCTGTTTATAGGGAGAAGGTGTGACTGGCTGATGTATGATATTATTTACAGTCATCCGTTTTAGAGTAGAGTGAATATCCGGTCCTTGACCGGATATATATATATATATATATATATATATATATATATATATATATATATATATATATATATATATATATATATATATATATAGTCTTTCAATAAGGTCGCTCGATTTTTAAATGTAAATAGAACAAGTTGTGTATGATATATGCACTCAATTTTTAAAAAAAATTGAAAGTACATTTTATGGCATTAAGTGTGGTATATGACATCATTCAAATGACCACCGTGGCTTCGCATGTTGGAACGTATTCGGGAGGCCCATTTATCGATGACTTTGTCGCATAAATCTGGCTGAGTTTGCTGGAGGTGTTCGTTATGTTGACTTTGAGGACATCAACTGTTTTCAGATTATTCGCATAGACCTGCGATTTAAGGTGACCCCAGAGAAAGTAGTCTAATGGCGGTAAATCGCATGATGTCAGTAGCCAGTTGACGTCGAAGCCGCGCGAGATGACCCTGCCCTGTAATGGCTGGTGCAAAATGTCTATCGTGGCGTGTGCAGTGTGGCACGTAGCATCGTCCTGTTGAAACCACATGGTGTCAATATCCAAGTAATCCAGTTGAGGCAACAAGAAGTTGCTTATCATCGATCTGTAGGTCTCGCCGTTGACGGTTAAGGCAATCCCATCTTCGTTCTAAAAAAAAATACGGACCGATGATTCCGTTATACGAAAATCCGCACCAAACAGTGACTTTTGGGGGATGCAATTGGTGCTGGTGTATCTCATGTAGATTGTTTTCGTCCCAAATCAGACAATTTTGGTTGTTCACAAATCCATTCATCCCAAAATGGGCCTCGTCGCCGAAGATGAATATTTGGGGGAAATTTGGGGCAACTTCCAACTGCACTAGAACCCAATCAGCGAACACATGGCATTGTCTATGGTCGTTTACCTTAATTTCCTGGGTAAGTTGGATTTTGTACGGGTGCAGACCCAAGTCCCTACGCATAATTCGCCAAACTGAAGTTGCAAAAAGGCCACGTTCTTGTGAACGACTAGAAATTGACTGCCTCGGATTTTCCCGTACACTCTCATTTACGGCAGCCAAGTTTTCGGCAGACCTTGCGTTTTGGCAACGTACGGGTGTTGGCTGATTGTTGATCGACCCTTTTGCCACGAATTTGGCCACCAAGCATTGAACAGTGGACTCGGCAGGACGATTGTGGCGAGGATAAAAATCACGTAATGAGCGGAACGTTTGTCGAACGGAGCACTGATTTTGATATTAATATTTGATGATTTTCACACGCTGTTCAAAGCTATAACCTTCCAGCGTAACTTGCCAAGTACTACTGAATAGTTCACAGTGAGGTTGCCAGATGTCGCCTTAACAACATGGCCCCACTATCGCCTGACAAAGCTCGAGTGTTCTTGTTGAAAGACCCTTTATATATATATATATATATATATATATATATATATATATATATATATATATATATATATATATATATATATATATATATATATATATATATATTAAGAAAAGTTATTGCAGTAACAAAATTAATTATGCGGTTAAAAAGCTATATTAGGCAGACACAGTCTTCATCAAAGCCCTTTAACCGCATAATTAATTGTATTACTGCAACATATATATATATATATATATATATATATATATATATATATATATATATATATATATATATATATATATATATATTAAAGTAGGACCTAATTCCTGTTCCTTCTCTCATTTACAGACCCCAATTCTCATTACATCATTAGTCGTGTACTTACATAATTACAATTACCTGTGAAGACACCATTTTTGTCCCGTGTTTTCAAATATTAACTTTCCAAATGCATAACTTGTATTCCATTTCAACTGAAATCATCTATACATTCTTCAATATTCTCTGCATAGCCTTCAATTTGCATCCCTTAAATATCCTCTCCGTTATTCAATTCAATTTTGTATAATAATAATAACTTCAAATCAAAGATATTGTAAGATTATAATATATCCTATTTTTGTTAACCTGAGTCATTACATTCTCATGATAGCTCGGAGAGTTTATAGGTTTTAAATGAATATTGCGGCAATATCCTGGATAGCTCCTAGATCACAATAAACATAAAAACTTATATTTCCTTATTCTAAGGAATGAATTGTTAAATGCTAACGCGAGTCTAAATTTGCAGACGAAATATGGGTTTTTATGTTATTGTGATCTAGAAGCTCTATCTAGGATATTGCCGCAATATTCATTTAAAACCTATCAATGGGGCTCAGACCCAATTATAAATAAATTGGATGATAAGTAATTGGATAAATAGTAATTGGTTTCTAAGTAAATTGGATAAATTTTATAAGTAAATTGGATTAGTGAGTAATTGAATGATAAGTGATTGTATTATAAGTAATTGCTGATTGATAATTTGTAAATTGAGTATAACAATTGATGATTGATAATTAGATTAGGTAAAGTGGATTATAGTAATTGGATTATAACGGAGTTGAATGGGTCTGTTCACCGATGCAGGACAGCAAAGAGAATGAACCTCATGGCCTAATTTTAAGACGCTTGGGAGAGCGGGTGTAGTAATCTCCTGATTTAAGTCAGGGTTACCAACCTTTCTTGAAATTATATATATATATATATATATATATATATATATATATATATATATATATATATATATATATATATATATATATACATATATATATATATATATATATATATATATATATATATATATATATATATATATATATATATATATATATATATATATTAAGAAATCAATATTAAAATTTGTAGGGGTGTAGACCGCTACAAGTTCAAATCCATGTTATCGTAACGGTAGGATCAGTCATAACCAAAACAACAAATTTTATGTACGTACTGACCATTGCATTTGCTATTTAAGGTTAACATATTCATGCATTAGTTACAACCTCTATATTAAAATGGTGCGCAGAGTTTAATAGCTCCAACTCGCTTAATTAT
Organism: Ceratothoa steindachneri; assembly: GCA_963969495.1. Lineage (NCBI taxonomy): Eukaryota > Metazoa > Arthropoda > Malacostraca > Isopoda > Cymothoidae > Ceratothoa > Ceratothoa steindachneri. The sequence goes on along the minus strand of OZ018328.1, from coordinate 47,671,895 downwards.
CAAAAATATATACAATCGTACGAAAACGTGGGATTTGGGAACTCACGCTGCCATTTACGTGCACGCGCCCCATTTTCGATCTCGTGTTAGTTAATGCATCCTTGCTTCTAGCTTTATTATAACAATTTAATTAGTATTTACTAACATCCCTTAAATACAGAAAATAAACTTCTTCAATTTCTTTAATTCGTTAATTTTAAAGTCTTATAATTTCGTTTGGTACGATCACAGGCTTGCTTTCTGTAAGCACTCATGCACGCACGCACACACACACACGCACGCGCGCACACTCTTAACAATCACAGCTCATTCACGCATAGAAATACATTAGTTCAACCATTACGCGTTGACATAAATATACAGTACATACTATGATGGATCAACACAATCAAACGCCTGCATCTAATCCTCAGTCCACGCACAGGCAGCTACATACATATCTCTTGCTTCCCGTATTCGATGCAGAAAATCCAATCGCATGGCTAGAATTCTCAACCCTCCTTCTCAACCCCCAGAACATCACAGAAGAAGAAAGGACAACTGCAGCCATCCAGCGTCTACAAATAAATACATTCCTTAAATTCAGGGAGATTTTAATTAATGGGGGAAAGGCTAGCGTTTTGGACCGGCTGGGGAAAGCTTTTCACCGGAAGTACGGCAGGTCCCAAGTGGACGACCTGAGAGAACTCGTGAACACTCAAGAAATGGGAAATAGGAATCCTTTGACCTTCTTAAAGCACCTAAAGGACCGTATCAGGGTAAAAGGTGCACAAACCGACATTTTAGCCCTCTTCTCACTGAGATTTTCAGGAGGTGAGTCCCAGAGATATTTAGGCCACTTATTTTAAACTCAAACCTCTTGAATATAGAGCAGATAGCCATAGCCGCCGGTAAATTATTTGCTAATCCCTACGTGAATTGGGGCAACGGCGAAAATCATGTCCCAGCTAACAACACTTCCATTTTTCAGGTTCAGGGACCTTGAAGCTTCAATACGGAGGATGGAAGCCGACATCCAGCGGTTAAAACAGCAAAGATGATAACAGAGCTAGCACAGACACGTGTTGGACAATCGGAGGTGAAGGTCCCGCTTTAGGTCCTAGGGAAGAAACTAACGAGGGCATCCCGAAGCAAAAGGTGAGAAGAAGCGAAATTTTCAACCTCATTCTTCCACCTATTCTCATAACCTTCGCCACCATCAGAGCTTATGCTGGTGCCATCAAAGGTATGGTAACAACGATATACTCTGTACACAGCCTTGTAACCAACATTATGCTATTTCCCGCAATGCGTCTAGTAGTCCCCCAAAGCATAATGGAATTTTCACCCAATTTACTGAATGGTGCTGGTACCACAACGAATATGGCGCACAGGCCGTAAAATGCTTACACCCGTGCACGTATTCACAACCAGTACCACCTCTTTCGCATAATCTCAACTCTCCACTTCCTGCCATCACTCTTCTCAACCAAACTCCTCAAATTTTCAAACTTCAATTTCAACCTTGATTCTTCTTTAAACTAGAAAGGCATGGGACAAAAAGGTCTACATTCCCTGCCTACACCTCATTTCCTCAGCTAGGTCCTACTTTTCTCATGTTTTGACCCATTTTCTGGATTCTCATTCCTAGTAGACACCAATTTCCTAGTCCGACAAAACCTCTGCTCCCTCAGATTTAGTTCTGAAGTCGGCCAATTCGACCATTATTAGGACCTATGGAAGGCGAACCTCTAAGTCTCACTCGGTCTCTGATGGGTTTTTGGATGGACCGTCGTCAAGGCCGAGGTAGATTGTCTAATATTGGGCTTCGATTTTCTTTCAGCTCACGACCTTTTGGTCGATTCTCGACCGAGAAAGCTTGTCGACCGTAAAACACTACTCACAGTTTCAGATTCATATTCACCTTCTCAGAGTACCCTCCTCTCTATTCGTCTCACACTCACTGAGCCATCAGTTCAGCGCCTTCTTCGGGAGTTTCCTGAACTCACTCTTCCACCTTCGAAGGATGGGCCCATAAAACATAGTGTGGTGCATCGAATAGAGACAACATGAGGTTCTGTATTTTTTCGTCAACGCCGTCTAGCTCTAAATAAACTGTCTGCTATGCGCGATGAATTTCAATTTATGATAGAGGCAGGGATTTTTAGCCAATCCTTTTCTCCGTGGGCCTCTCCACTCCACATTGTGCCCAAATCCACGCCGGGGGAATTCAGAGCAGTTGAGGACTACAGGGCTGTAAACGCTATTACAATCCCTGACCGATATCAATTGCTGTTTATAGCCGATTTCACCTCTTCTCTCTCTGACTGTACTCTATTTTCTCTCCTGGATCTGGTTGGTGCTTTCAACCAGATCCCTATTCACCTAGAACATGTTCCAAAAACTAACATCACCACTACGTTTGGATGTTTTGAAATGGTCAAAATGCCATATGGATTGCGCAACTCTGGTCAAACTCTCCAGCACTTTATGAACCAAGTCCTTAGGTGTCTTCCATTTGTATTCTGCTACATCCATGACCTTCTAATAGCATCCTCCTCGCTGGATGAACACCTTTCCCACCTTCGTCAGGTCTTTTCTCGTCTTCAAGAGTACGGTAGCGTACTCAACACCCCAAAATGTCTCTTTGGTGTCTCGTAACTCTCCTTCTTGGGACACCATGTCTCGAGTGCCGGGATTAGCCCACTCGAAGATAAAGTTACTGTGATGCGAAACTCTCCTCAATCCACATCACGCAAACAGCTCAAAGGTTTCTCTGGTATGATCAACTTCTACCACAGATTCATTCCAAGCTGTGCCCAGGGCAGGCAACCTATTAATTCTATGCTCACCAAAACCAAAAAGAACTCTTCCCTTGAATGGTCTAATGAGGCGTGCGATGCATTCTCTCACACTAAAGAGGCTATTGCCCGCGCTGTAAAGTTGGCTCATTTTACTCCAAAAGTCCCCATAAGCGTATCCTCGATTCATATAGGTGCAACCTTACAACAAAAGATTGGTGACCAATGGCAACCTCTGCTTGCTTTCTTCTCTCGCGCTCTTTCTGACTCCCAAAAGAGGGATAGTACATTCTCTCGCGGGATACTCGGAATATACCTCGCAATCCGCCACTTCCGCCATCACTTGGAAGGACGTGACTTCATTATTTTTACAAGCAATAAGCCTTTGGTCCGTGCTTGTTCGTCTCGTAGTACTTCGCCAGTACACACTGCAGTTGACGCTCGTCATCTTGACTTCATCCTGCAAATGACGAATGATATTCGCTATGTTAGTGGTTCTTCAAACGTCGTACCGGATGCGCTTTCCCGCTTTGCCGCGATTTCGGAGACGCAGCTTTCTCACACTGCGCCCATCGATTATGTAACCATAGCACTAGCCCAGGAACAAGATGAAGACACGCAAACACTGTGTCACTCTTCTCAACTCGTCGTTCGCGAGATCGACTTACCCGATAGTCCTTTCAGGCGCATCCTGGTTGACAATTAATTACCTGACTGTCCTTGCCCTCTCATTCCTTTTGTTTACCGTCGGCACATTTTCGACCAAATTTACGGTCTCTCTCATCCTGGCGTCAATTCTACACGCAAGTTCGTTGCACAACGCTTCGTGTGGCCAGGTATGAATGTTGATGTGGCCAAATGGACTCGCTCAGGCCTGCCATACCAGCACGCCAAAGTCGATCGTTACACAAAAGCTCCTCTGGTCCCGTTTCCTCTTCCTACGCCACACTTTGACGCCGTTCAAATCGATCTAGCAGGTCCTCTGTCTCACTCACGTAGTTGCAATTATCTTCTCACCATGATCGATCGTTTTACTCGATGGCTAGATGCAGTTCCTATCTCGGACATCAGAGCTTCCATTGTCACTCGAGCCTTCGTCTCAGCATGGGTTGCTCGGTTTGGTATTCCCTCAACGATCATGACTGATCGTGGCAGCCAATTTGAATCCCACCACTGGGATGCACTCATGTTAGTTCTTGTCTCCTTTCGTCTACGTACCATTAGCTACCACTTCCAAAGCAAAGCGAAAGTGGTAAGGTTTCACATCACCCTCAAAGCAAGTTTACGCTCCACAGATCTCAACATCACTTGGGTAGAAAACTTCCTTTAATTCTCCTGGGTATTCGTTCATCCTTGAAAGAAGACTTGGCTTGCTGTGCGGCGGAACTTGTCTACGGTACTCAACTTCTTCTCCCTGGTCAATTCTTCTCTTCTTCTGAACAACTTCTACCATCTCACCTCGATCCTGCTTTATATGTACATAATTTTGTACGGGTTATGGCTGAAGTTAAGCCAACCCCCCCCTAGAGTGCCTGCCAATTATTAAACCTTCGTGCCGAGAGAGATTACAATATCCTTCCATGTTTTCGTCCGTCATTATTCAATTCGCACTTCTTGGCAACCAGTCTATGACGGATCCTTTCTCGTCATCTCCAGGAAGCCGAAGTTCATCGTACTTCAGCTTGGCACCAGACAGGATACTCTTTCCATAGACTACCTAAAACCCGCATTTATATATATATATATATATATATATATATATATATATATATATATATATATATATATAATATATAATATATATATATATATATATATATATATATATATATATGTATATATATATATATATATATATATATATATATATATATATATATATATATATATATATATATATATATAACGTTCACCTAGAACGCCCTTTACCTCCTCTTTCTCCCACTACAACCTTTTATGGTCAAGTTAGCTCCTAAAACACTCTCCAACCCACCCTTTAAACCGCCCCTACTACTCAAACTCCACCTTCCCTTTCACTGCCTCCCTTTTTTATGTTACAGGAACTCTCGTCGGCATCGGTGGTCAGTCAAGATCAAGCCTATCCACCACTCGTCACTCCGTCAGCAAAGAACAGGACTCGGGACTTCCACATCCCGCTTGATACCATCTTGAAAGGAACCGACAAGCGGATCACCTTCGCTCCATCAATATTCACACGTGTCAGCGCCTCGATCAACGCTAGAGGGACTGCTACAGCGAATATGTGTCCCCTTACCTGCAGTCAAACTAATGGAACTGTCACACGCTCCGGTCGTGCCGTTAGGAGACCTCGGCGTTACACAGACAAGTAGTAATCTATTATAAAATTGGGGTAACCTTCTTAGGGGAGAGTTTTATAGGAATGACCTCTGGAGCATTCCTATAAATATTAATAATCCTGGAGAAATTATGTTCATATATATATGTAAAACTAGCATCAAATATAATCAATCAATCAATTATTCTGTGACGAGAATAAATTATTTATATCTAATATCACAACAATAAGACAAAATCCCTTTTATACATACAAGATTTTCCCTTACACGAACACCCCTTCAAACATACGCCTTTCGCCATCTGCCTGGAATCGCTTTTCAAGGTCCATTCGTGTACAGCGTCGCTTCAAAGAAAGATCAGTCAAAATTCATCTTCCACTTATTCTCTGCAAACAATCCACACAAGAAAGTAGGTCTTAATTCATGTTCTTTCACTCATTTACAGAACCCAATTCTCATAACATCATTAGTCGTGTACTTACATAATTAAACTTACATATTTATATACACCTGTGAAGACACCATTCTCGTCACATGCTTTCAAATATTAACTTTCCAAACGCATAACTTGTATTTAATTTCAACTTAAATCATCTATGTATTCTTCTATAATCTCTGCATAGCCTTCATTTTGTATCCCTTAAATATCCTCTCTGTTATTCAATTTAATTTTCTATAATAATAATAACTTCAAATCATAGATTATTGTAAGATTATAATATATCCTATTTTTGTTAACTTGAATCATTACATTCCCATGATAGCTAGGAGGTTCCAAATCCACGTTATCGTTACGGTACGATCAATTAAAACCAAAACAACAAAATTTATTTATGTACTGACTATTGCATTTGCTATCTAAGGCTAAATTATTCATGCATTAGTTAGAACCTCTACATTAGCGGCCGAATCAACTGCCGCTACTTCCATCAATTCCACCATGAGTCATTCCTTTCGAGGTTCACATTCGAGACCCATCCCATCCATCCATCATCACCCGGCAGCATGGGAGTGGGGCAACAACTGGAAATTGGACGGAAGCGCTCAAATCAAAATTTTAAAAGTTACCGGCGCAAACACTTACCGCCTTTACTACCTTACCATTTCATTTCTTCCATCATACTCAAGACACATTAATTTTCACTTTTGCTTGCAGAAAGAAAGAATAAATCAAGAAAGAAAAGGAAAAGGATAGAAAGAGACCTTGGAGACCCTCAGTAAGAGGGTCCCCTTGAGGACCATCCCCGGACAAAGCCCGCCCGAAAAGAGCAAGTTTTACGAAACCTCGTTCGCATCACTAAGGGTTGCATTGGTGAAACTCATCGATATCCCTAACGGATTCGTCTCTATATGCGTAGAAACTCGGAACGTATTCAAGCTTCTGTCTGAAGAAGGAGCGAGTCTACTCAAAACTGCAAACCATGAAGCAAAGAGCACCTCCCCCTCCCCCAACACACACAAGTGGCAGCTAACAGAAGCATTATCTGCCGAAAAGTGGAGAGCTGGTTTGAGGGCACACAACAGAAGAGATAGAAAATAAAATTGAGAACCAATATTATGGGTAAAAGTAGGTGAAGTTAGCAAATTTCGAGAACACACACATGCGTTCAAAGTAACTTTTGCCTCTACAGAAATGACAAGAAAGGCTACAATTGAAGGACTCCTGGTATTCAATATGAGAATACCGGGAGAAAACATCGAACAAGGACGGTTCCATAGCAGACAAATGTGTTTTGTATGCTACAAACTGGAGTAACACACTACTGCGACATGCCCCGAAAAAGAAAATTTGGTGCAGTGAATGCGCCACAACTGGTGACTGGTACGATAAGTGTGAAAACACAAAGAAAAAGTGCTTAAACTGTAAGGGCGACCATAGGACTATGGCCTTGAACTGCCCAAAGAGGAAAGAAATAATTAAGAAAAAAAGAAGAAGAGAAAAAGGTAAAGCAAAGCACGCGAGGGTCAGCAAGAAGAGTGAAGACATGCAACTAACGAGGGCATCCCCCTCAGATGTAAGCATCTCAAACGACCTTAGCGCTCTCATTCTAATTTGCATTACTCATGCCAACGTAGCAAATGCCGTAAAACCAGGCTGCTACAACCAAGGGCTCAACTCGCTCCTAAAAGTGAATGGTATACTATCCATCATAGTACCAACAAATCCAGAATGCTTGAAAGCTTTAAAAAATTCGGTTATCCAGAATAACGAGTTCAGAAAAGCCGGACTTAACATGGAAAAATCATACACTCCAGAGGAATCCAAAGAGGAAGAAAAAGAAGAAAATAATACCTCTTTTGAAAGTGACGAGGGCCCTTGCACTCGTAACAGGGCGAAGAGTAAATCCCAAACTCCAAACCCACTTCCGAAAAACACAAAGCTTGTACATGCGCAAGCAATCACGAAGGCAAAAAAGTAGAAGAAACACCGTTAAATTATACGACATCATACAAAGAAACTCACTAAGGATATTGGAAATAAACACCAACGGCTGGAAGACTAAAAGAACTCTTTACAGGGGATCAACACACGTAATTCGTAAATGAAGATCTAGAAATACGAGGTGTTGATCACAAATTACTCGCAAGAGCGCTACGACGGAGTCGTTATTGCGATTAAGAAAGAAATAAAATACAATCAGATAGGAAATCCTGAAGAATGCTATCTCGCGATTGAGTTCGAACTCGACATTGGAAAATTGGTCATCGCCGCCGGATACTAACCGCCAAGGAGAGTCTAGTTGTCTCTACAGTCTCTAACTGGCCTATTCGGCCAGATCTGTGGCGCAAGAGTTTTATGTTCTAGCTGAGAGAGAATATACTCGTAATAGTGGCATTAAAGCAACACTCTTAGGTGTTACTCAGTCTCATAAGTGGTGGTCTACTCTGAATTCTGTTCTATTTGGTAGTAATGATGGTATCCCACCTCTTTTTAAATCAGATGGGTCTCTTACTCATTGCCCTAAAGATAAGGCAACACTATTTGCTAATGTCTTTGAGGAAAAGCAAAGTGGTGTAGAGTTAAATCTCCCCTAGTCATGTCACCCTGAAGCTAAGTTAACAACAATAGCTTTTAGATCACGTGAAATTAAGTGGCTAATGCTAAACCTAGATCCTTATGGCGGTTCTTGTCCTGATAGTATATTTCCTGTATTCTTTATTAAGACTGCTCATTTTGTAGCCCCCAAGATTGCTGTTATTTTTCGCAAGTTATCTAGGAAAGGAAAGTTCAGCAGCTTGTTCTGGAGGACAGCTAATGTTACTCTACCTATAAGTTTGTCTTTGCTGGCTTCTGTTCCACAGACTCCCGTCCAATTTCCAACACTCCTATTCTGTCTAAGCTCTTTCAACTTTTATTGGCTAAACGTTTAAATGCATTTGCTGAAAGTAATAATCTCTTTACAAGTCAGCAGTTTGGCTTTCGTAAGGTGCTTGCGATGCTGTCCTAACCATTTCAGACCGGTTTCAAAAGGCTTTAGATTCTGGTTTTAAAGCTCGTATGATTGGACTTGATTTTATTGCAGCCTTTGATCGGGTTAATCACAAAGTACTGATTAACAAACTTAGACAGCCTGGTATTGGTGGCCCTTTTCTCAATATCCTAACTGAATTCTTGACTTACCGTAGACAACGTGTAGTTGTGGATAGGTAACTTGGTGAGTGGAGAAGAGTAATTTCTCGGGCTCCCAAGGTAGTGTTCTGGGACCACTGTTATTCATTCTATATACACATCATATGTGGGTTGGACTGGAAACCTGACTATTCGCTTATGCTGATGGTGCTACTTTGATAGCAGTCATACTTTCCCCTGTTCAAAGGCATTTGATCTCTGAATCACTGAATAGAGAGCTAAAGAAGATAAAAGATTGGTGCAATGTATGGGGTATGAAGCTAAATGCCACAAAACCTAAAGTATGATTGTTAGTAGATCTAGAACTCTGTATCTCAATCATCCTGATCTTATCATAAACAATGTTGTATTGAATACTTGTGTATCTTTTAAAACTTTAGGTGTTCTGTTTGACAGCAAGTTTACCCTTGAACAGCATGTGCACTCTATTTCTTCTTTTGTTGCCCAAAAGATTGGTTTACTTGGGAAATCTTATAGAATTGTTTAAGACATTCCTGTTATGAAAAAAGTGTTTCAACTCCTTTATACTTCCTTGTCTGGACTATTGTTCTCCTGTCTGGAACTCTGCTGCAGCATCTCATAATAAGCTACTAGACAGGAATCTGAGAGCTTGCAATTTTTAATTCTTGATCTTGAGGTTGACTTGTGGCACCGCCGCTCTGTGAGTTCACTGTGTATGCTGTATAAGATACATCATAACCTAACTATCCTTTGTTCAGTGAAGTTCCTGATCCTTTTTGTCCAGCTCAGTTAACTATAAGTGCCACTAATGCAAAAAGCCAAGCTTTCAAGGTTGGAGATGTAACACATCTCCGTACTTTAGATGCTTCATTCCTTCCTGCTGAGGCATTAAAATGCGTGTCTTTCTCTTGTTTCCTTCTCTTTTCCTCTCTTTCTTTCTTATGGAACTGTCGTCTCTGCTGGTGCCTTAGCATTTATAGCATTCTGTTCTACCAGCAAGGGTTTGTAGTCTGTCAGGTAATAATAATAACAATCCCCATGATATTAATGGGGAATCTGAATGCGGATGTTAGGAGTCCGGCTACAGATCCTTTAATGGTATTGGAAGGAGCCTCGACACTTTGCTAGACACAAACATTTTCCAGCGAATTGGTCCCGATCTCCCCACCTTTGTCAGAGTAAGGAGTGCCACGAAACCAGACATATGCCTGGCCAATCTCAGCTACCGTTCAATTACTACCTGGAACTAGTCCAGGTAGCATGTATTGACCATATAGGGATCCTCCTTACCATCAACAGGAGCCCTATACAAGTCTCAGCTGTAGTTAGAGAAAACTACAAAAAAGCAGACTGGGCACAGAACGTATGTCTCCTCGAGGAATATCATCCACCAAACTTGGATGAGGCAATTCTTGAGAAGATCGACGAGGCACTCGACAACCTAAACAACCATCTTATTAACGCGGATAGAACTTGTATCCCAAAATCCGAGTAAAGAACCATCTCAACCTACATATGGGCCGAATACATGGAGGATTTATAACGTGAGCTGAAGTTAGTGTACGAGATCAACGTCAGAAATGTATCAATTGACTCAATACAACGAAGTAAAGAAATAAAAGAAGAGTTCAATCATTTGACCCTTGAACAACAATGGAGACGCTGGGACGGTGCGATCGAAAGTCTCGAACATATCGCCCAGAAGTTTTTGGAACAAAATCAGGAGTCTCAAGGTTCGACTGATAAAAGTAAGAAATAAGGAAAGAAGACGGAACCATCGAGACGGAAGAAAGAATCATCGAGGAAATTTTCCGAATTTATTGGGAACAAATCTTCAGTATAACTGAAGAAGAAAACGAAGATTACAACATAGAGTTTGAAAGTGACATCATGGACCACCAGGTGGATAGACAGCGCGATGGAGACACCGAGATTACCGAAGAGGAACTACTTGGTGCGCTCCACTCATTCCGTCAAAAGGCCCCGAATCAATCTGAGCTCACAAAGTTAAACTTCGAACAGGCAGCAGCCAATGTCATCGAGGGAGTGGGAAGAATTTGCAACGCCTATATGAACACGGGATACTTTCCGGATGTTTACAAAACGGCAGAAATGATATTTTTGTCAAAGTATGGAAATTACCCAACGTTGAGAGAGCTACCGGTCAATTTCACTACTGAAATTTGGTAGGAAGCTCTTCGAGAAGATCATCAACCGAAGACTGGTGTCGCATCTGGAAGGGAACTCTCTATACAACACCTATCAGTTTGGGTTAAGAAAAAAGTGAACTACGGAGATGGCGATAAATGTCATCACGGAATAGCACGCCCAGACAAAAAGCGAAGAAAGTTACGTGGACATTGTTTGTCGGGATTTGTCAAAAACGTTTGATAAGTTATGGCAACGGGAAATGCAATGCAAGATCCTATGGCTGAACCTTAGTGAAAACTTAAAAGAACTATCTGTGACTTCGTCATGGAGAGAGCGGCGTATGTCAGTTTATGGTGCACGGATAGACCGAAGTTTCCACTCAATGTGGGCCTCCAGCAGGGGGGTGTGAGTCTGTCCTCCACTCTCTACTCGATATACACCACCGATGTCCCGGCCCCTGCGAACCCAACTTCCCTCAATATTCAATACGCCGATGATTTCAGCCAGATAATCACTTGTCCTTGGAGGAATGCGCCTATGCAAGCTCATATGGCAGAGGCAGAAATCGAGAGATTAAACATTTACGAGGCACAATGGAAGATTCGAACGAATCAGAGAAATTCAAAGTAGCCCCCATTGGCAGGATACTACTTTCTGATGTTAGGTTAGGAGATAGACGCTATCCGTACACTACGGAGTGCAATGTACTCGGAATGAAGATTACTTCATTCGGGTTCAGGAAGCACGTCGCAGATAGAATTTCCAAGGCTCGCCGCAGTCAGGACTCTCTATATTTTTAGAAATCTATGTGAAAGCAACAAAAAAGATCTACAATGCAATTATAAGATCTACGTTGCTGTACCCCGCTTCCACCATCTCTTGTGTCTCTAAGATGCAAAAGAGGAGACTACAAGTCGTGCAGAACAAATGCGTGTACCTGATCACGGGTACACGCAGGTGAAAAAGAAGACGCCAAGAAGAGCTGCATTGGGAAGCAGGGCTAATGCCCATTAACATCGTCATTGAAGAACAGATAAGGAAAATGCAAGAACTGGTTAATCAAGAATTGAATGAAGAAATCAATCAAACGATTAACTAGAACAGAAGATCTAGACGTCATGACAGATTTCTAATCTTTGCTAGCTAATTGACTGGTGGGGACGAAGTACCGTTCTATGCGCAAAAAAGTGTTATATTACTAACTAATAAGACAACAAAGCGAATGAGTCAAAATTACGCCGAATTGTAACCAAATCATCGATTATGAGTAATATCTACCAATCAAGACTCATTTCAACCAAAAGAGACAAGAAGAAAGAATAAACAAAAGACACAAATTCACACACATTACAAAATAAAAAAACAATGAAAACTAAGCACGAGAGTATAATTTTTTAAATAAAAAACTTCAGCAAATGCACATTTTAACATACAAAGTATATTAAGATTTTGAAGACAAATGGTTTGAACACCAGTATAATAAAAATTATAATTACAACAATCAAAAAACTTACAATACAAGGAAATAAATAAAAGCGATAAGTCTTAGCAACTCTTCCATACTACTTTCTCTCTTCACTACTATTATTCTGCTATCAATCCACACACCCCATTACCCCTTAAAACAAATACACACACTTAACATTAATTATACATAATTGCCTTTTCGTTGATTATGATGGCTTCTAAGATGTTCAATCTAGATTGATTTTCCTCTTTTCTTTATATTGTGGTGTTCTCAACTAATATATATCCCTTGTTAGGCTGGTCTTATGTATGCTCTCCATGTGATTTTGGGGCCCTCCGTTTTGAAGGTGCATTGTCAATACAGTAATCATAGCCATCACAAATTTATTTTTAACAAGTTGAGGCTCACCAGAGCAATCCCCTCAATCTAGAAACTAGCCCACATAATTCCCATACCGAAACCAAACAAACCCCCAACACAAGCCAACTTTTACCACCTTATCTCACTTCTATGCAAACTATCAAAAACACCCTAGAAAATTAATACAACAAAGAATCAGCCAAAATTTACCTCTCTCAGACACAGCACGGTTTCAGTAAAGCACATTCACCCACGACCTCCTTTCCAACCTCACACAACGCATAATCGATAGCTTCAACCAGCCCTTAACCCCTTTACGTACAATATTTGTCGCAATATACATAAGCATAGTACACAAAATCATAAACGTCAACAGTGACAAAAACTGGCTAACAGATTTCATCTTCAGCAGGGAGGCTAAAATCGCCCACCGAGCCTATAACTCTTACACCTAACCACTTTAGAATGGCTCCCACAAGGAACCATTCTCTCATCCTACAATTCAACCTATCCACACATGATATCCCTCAACCTCAAACCCCATTATTCAACACCTACACATACGAAGCCGATATATCACTTACAGTACAGCATACTTTAAGAGAAAAGCAGGAAGCAGGACACTTCAACAAAGTATAAACACACTATGACACTGGCTCACACAAAACAGTCTCACCACATCAGCCAACAAATCAACAATAACGTTTTTCACACCCAGCTACTAAGAATCGAACAAACCACCGAAAATCAGACTAAACGGACAACACCCACCACTAAATACACCTCCCACCCTCCTTGGACTTACACTCGACACCAACACGACATTAAAAACCCACACAATAAACATAGCAAACAAGTCCCCAACGAAAATTAACGCCCACAAAGCACTATCAAACGTTATATTTAAACAACAGAAAGAGCCTATCACCACTGTATACAAACAAATCATCCGCACCACCAACTACGCAGCACCAGCATGGCAGTCAACCACAGCCAATCTCACGCGAAAACTCTAAATCACACAGAATCAACTCAAAACAATCACGAGATGTACACGCATCACACCCGCCCCACGCCTATATGCTAAAACAAAATACTACCAATCAAAATACATCTAGACATGATTGGAACCCAACAGTTTAGCAGAGCACTGACCCCCCCCGCCCCCCGCCACTTGACATCAAATTCCCAACTACCCAGACACAAGAAAGAAGCTCCAAGGACACTAGTTCCAACACATCTACAATAACCTTCCTTCCCTACCATCAAACCCTAATGTATCAAACAGATTCATACTATGCACATTCACACAAAGACATTTAACTCACTCTCACTAGACAATATCTAAACGAGCTTTCCGAATTAATAAACTAAGTAGAGATATACTTAGATAGAACACAGAGTAATCCTATCCGAACTCAGGTCCTACATCTCAAATATGCTCCATTGGTCACTCCACTAAACTTCACTGGCCATTCCATTAAACTTCACAGGGCACTCCACTACACTACCTTCAACAATACAAACACAGAATAAACCTTACCCCGACACAAACATGCAGCAGATGCAACCAAAACCCATTCAGCATCAAACACCTACTTATAAGACTGCCCAAACTTCGCACAAGCACGCACTACACACCACACATCTCCTCTCTTAGGGATATGTGTACCCACCCAGAAGTGTGGTGGCCTTCCTATAGTCCAACCACAAGAGAGGTAGGGGAGCGGCATATATATATATATATATATATATATATATATATATATATATATATATATATATATATATGCAGATTAGAGATGGCGCGATTCCGATTCCTTTAAAAAATGGAATATTGATTCATAATTCCTTCCGTGTAATAATAATAATAATACTCGATACATCAATAATAATTAATAAAGTTAGTTGTAAACAAATAAATGTAAGATGAACATTGTGACTAAGTTTACATAGTATCTGGTAACAACTAATCTTCTGATATAGTGCCTTATGCTGGAAGTTGGGTATCGTCAGTCGTCACAAACAAGTGAATTTAGATCTTTGATAGCGAATAATGCACAGTTTATGTGGAAATTGTAATTCAAATCAGACTAATTAGATAATGTCAACTACTAACGACTAATGTATTAAATAATATTAATATTCAGCTATTATGATATTGTTACTCAACATTTAACATAGGCTGGGAGTTAACTGAACAACAGGGCTGCCCACTGCCGAAAGAATTTTAGCAATAGTACCAAAACTTAGTTTGAAAACGTAACAAAATTGGTAAAATCGTACAAAATCTAATTAAAACATAAAACAAAAGTAAAATGGTATAAAAAAAAATGGTTTTGGGCCGCAAAAAGGTACCAAATATGTACGAATCATGGTATCAGAAGTGTTTCTTTACCGCAAAAAGGTACCAAATTTGTACGAATGTGCCAACTTTGACAGCGCTGAAATTTGGGAACGCGTTAATGGAGATACATTCTAATATATTAACTCGTTCCTAAGTTTCAATATTAGCCCTGGTTTGTTCATGCTATGCCCCATTATTATTACATACATAAAATCTCAAATAAAGTTGTTTCAGGATTTTGTACCCCATAATTAGGGTTCAGAGGTGGGTAGTCTAATCCTCCCTTCCACTATTTAAGGCAATGTATGTCCTGCCTCCTGTTCATTCCTTGAAAAGGTCTTTAAGAATAAAGACGAAAACACTCGGAATCGTTTTTCACTTTTCCTTTGTGGGTGTATCTGCATAACTTTGACTCACGTGCACTTTGTGAGTTTTTTTCATATCTATATATATATATATATATATATATATATATATATATATATATATATATATATATATATATATATATATATATATATATATGTGAGAATGGATGGGGAGAAAGAAAAGTCCAGACACTACACAGAGCTCTTTATTGACGTTTCGCCTCTTGGCTTCCTGGACTTTTCTTTCTCCCCATCCATTCTCACCTATACGTCGAGTCTTTCATGATATATATATATATATATATATATATATATATATATATATATATATATATATATATATATATATATATATAAAGAAAGAGACAATGCAAGTTCTGCGGGTGGTAACAACTACCACAAGGCTTTCGGCATATTTATTTTCTGCTTTTCAAAACCCTTTTGAAGACAGAAAGAAAGATGCAGAAACCTTCTATTGCAGACTATGTAACAAAATAGCAACACATACTCCTGTTTCTTGTCTCATTGTTGATTCGCGTCAAATTTCTCTTTCTCTTTTACTGCCTTTTTATATAGTCTGCAATGCGAGGTTTCTGCACCTTTCTTTCTGTCCTCAAAAGTTGTTTTGAAAGGCAGAAAATAAATATGGCCAAAGCCCTGTGGTGGTTGTTATCACCCGCAAAACTTGCATTTGCTCCTTCTTCTTTGCATGTGACATGAATAAAGAGCCTTTAAATTGTGAGCGGGTAAGAAGATATGGTATAAAAATCCCTTGAAGGTTCCTAGCCTACGGAGATACTGGGTTTGATGGAGTAACGTTTTGGGCAAAGTATAGTCACTGTGCCTGGTAGCTTAATGCTAGAGCATCTGACCGGCAATCAGCAAACCCGGGTTCGAGTCCGGGCCAAGAATTTCAAACTTTTTTCCCCTGGCGTTATTTCTGTCTTCCTAGTAAGGATTGCCTTCATTGTGCCGCCCTTTGCTCTCTTTGATCATATTCTTCTTCTAATGTCCCTTTCTCTCTCTCTCTCTATGTATATATATATATATATATATATATATATATATATATATATATATATATATATATATATATATATATATATGCAAAAAATCCCACAGGAAAATGAAAGGCGGATTTCAAGAACTAAACAAATTCTAAAGTACTTGGAATCCGCCTTTCATTTTCCTGTGGGATTTTTTGGTATTTATTGCTCTACTCACGCGCTACTTTGTGAGTTTCTCATATACATATACGAGGGGCGGTCAATAAGTTTTGCGAATCGGTAGGGCAAAACAGAAGGGGGATGGCTGTTTGTGGGGGTGTTAGGAAAAGTTATGACAAGTCAGGACCTGCAGCCGCACGCTCCTGCATCGTCTATTTAAGAAGCAGTAGCTGATCGCAGATCGTCAGTCACAAATCTTTCAACAATGGAGAAGGTTGAGCACCGCGCAGTGATCAAATTTTTGACCAAGGAAGGCAAGAATGCAAAAGAGATCCATGAACGCATGGTTGCAGTGTACACCGACACCGCTCCTTCCTATGCAACCATTGCTCGCTGGAATAGGAAGTTCCACCATGATCGGTAGTCCCTTGAAGATGACTCCCGCCCAGGACGCCCGTCAGACGTGACCAACGAGGACAATGTGGCCCGTGTGGAGAGGAGGATCCTCAAAAATCGACGGGTAAAGGTCGAAGAAATCGAGCGAGAACTTGGAATATCACATGGAAGTGTTATCAACATCATCCACGACAATTTGGCCATGGCCAAGGTGTGTGCCAGTTGGGTCCCTAGAAACCTCACGCCCCATGATCGACTTCAACGTCGTCAAAGTCCACAAGGCTAGAGTTGCACAAGCTACCCTGCGCGAGTGCGGATTCGAGGAGCTCAACCATCCCCCCTACAGTCCAGATCTGGCCCCTAGCGACTACTTTTTATTCCACCAGCTCAAGGCTGGACGCCGGTTTGGGGACGATGAAGATGTCCCGCTCACCGTCCAGGAGTGGATTGAACAGCAGTCGGAAGATTTCTGGTTGTCCGGGAATTCAAAGCCTCAGGGACAATTGGCGCAAGTGCATTAAAGTCGAGGGTAGTTATATTGAAAAATAATAAAACACTTTTCCTAATATCTCGTTTCCTTATATCCGAATTGCAAAACTTATTGACCGCCCCTCGTATATACAAGGTGTCCCAGAAAAAAGTTAACCGTACTTTGAATTAGTATAACTCATAACCTATCAAAGGTTTTTGAGTCTGGGTAAATATAACAAATTTAACAACTATCTATCTGTTGATTCTGGAAATTTCATTAAATTCCCTTTTACGATATTGATTAACTAATGAGTTTAGTGGAGGTTATCAAAATTATGTTTGCGCAAGGAAGTAAAATAATCAAACTTCGAAGTTTAAAATATACAAATATATTTAAATCCATTTTTAACAAAAACACCTCTCCATATGGGTAATAAAATTCATTTTATAATTTTTTTAATTTTCTAAGCACCGTTTCCTTCCACATGTCCTCCATTTCTTTCCAAGCACAGTTGCGCCTTTGATCGCATGGATTCAACAACTTTTTTGATTAACTTGTGATTTTCCTTAAGTCTATTGACTTCACGTGTGATACTATCTCTTAACTGGTTGATGCTTTGTGGTGGAGTAGAATACACTTTATTCTTTAGATATCCCCATAATAAATAATCGCACGGTGTTAAGTCAGGGAATCTTGGGGGCCATTCAATCGCATGATTTAGCGCGACAATGCGGTTGTCAAACGTTCCTCTTAGTTTTGTTCTTACAGCAAGTTGTCTATGAGCTGGTGCGTTGTCCTGAATCCACCAAAGTCTATTGAATTGATTGCCGTAAATCTGGTGGAGTTCCAGGAAGATCCTTTCGTTGATCAAGCTCAGGTAGGCAGCACCATTCAAGTTATTCTCGTAAAACAATGGGCCGACAAGATAGCCATTCCCGCATATTCCGATCCACAGAGACACTTTCTGCTGACAAATACGTGTGTCAAAGTTGAATGCTGGGGGAGGGGGGTTCAGCGGCGCACACTGCCGAATGTTATGGCTATTTACCTTTCCATTCATGAAAAAAGCTGCTTCGTCACCAATCACAATGTTTTCCAAGAAGCGAGCAGGTTTATGGAGAAGCCATTCGACAAATTGTCTACGACGAGGAAAATCAGTTACAAAAAGCTGGTCTTGCATGCATCTTATAGGGATGCCATTTTAAGTCATGTTTAATAATGCGGTTAAATGATGACTTCGACAATTGTAACCAATTCTTTCTGACTGATACATGTGGATTTTGAAGAAGTGTCATCTAAGCATTTTCGATATTTTCTGTTGTTCTTATGGTTCTCATACGACCCGAATGACCTTTATTTAGATTTAAGCATGTTTTTCTAAATTGTGGACTTGCTTGGTGGGTGCCTACCTGGAAAACGTTGTTCAAATAAATCTTGTACTTGTTTAATACTGCCAGTCTTAATAAAGTTTGTGACTACAAATACGCGTTGATCTTTTGTTAACTGCATGATTTAAAAGGTTCTATGGAAGTAAACCTTTACACAGAAACGCTTTGATTTGCTTAGTAAGCAATAATGACGAGACCATACGACAGCGTGGCTGAAAAACCACTGTAAAATGGCCTAGACTTTGCTTGAAGAATTGCACAGTGACCTAGGCTACCTAGGCTCCCTACGCTTCTCTTGAAAGTGCACGAGGGCCTACCCTTCCTAGGCTTCGTTTCATTATTTTACTTCCTTGCGCAAACATATTTTTAGAAATCCTCCACTAAACCGATTAGTGTATCGATATCATAAAAGGGAATTTAATGAAATTTTTAGAATCGATAGATAAATAGTTGTTAAATAAAATACCTTTTTCAGAACCTAAAAATCTCCAATAGTTTTTGAGTTATACTAATTCAAAGTACGGTTAACTTTTTTCTGGGACACCCGGTATAGTCATGGCCAAAAGTGATGACACTAATAATACAGCCTTAGCCAAAATTATGGGGCAGGTATGAAAAAATAGAGAATACGAATGAAGTCCATTCACATAATAATTGAAAACAATATAATAAACAGTCGAGTATATCCTATCCCATTATAATTAGTATTTTATATGTTTTCCTTTTGCTTTTATAACCGCTCTAATGCGTTTTTGCATACTGTGCCTAAGTGGTTGGGGCAACCTTCTGCTATTCAATGTGTGATACTAACGTTTAATCCTAATTTTTTCAGTTATTATCTTATTGTTAACTTACAAGTGGTAATATTTGTTAAAAATATCCCCGAAGAAACAGATCCCTGATGCTCAAAGAGCTCAAATCATTGCATTGTCCAGAGAGGAATTATCCCAAGTCACAATTGCAAGAAAATTGAAATGCTCGAGAAACGGTGTCCAAACAACCATTAAAAGGTACAATGAGACCAATTCTTTCAAAAACCGTAATGGTCAAGGTTGCATAAGGTGTATAACTTCGAAGGAAAAGAGGTTGCTGAAAAGGACATCTCTCGCTGATAAGAAAAAAACTTCTTCTGATGTAGCTGCTGAGTTTCGGTCACCAACAAACAAAGAGATATCAAGACGCACAGTGAGAAGAAGGTTATTAGAAGCTGGGCTCAAAGGGTGGAAGGCTATAAAGAAACCGTGGCAGTCTCAGGTGAACAAGAAGCGACGATTGTCTTGGGCTAAAGAGGATGAAAGAGTGTACTGATAATGATTGGGCTAAAGTTGTTTGGTCTGATGAAAGCAACTTTGAGGTAGGTTCTCTACATTAGTTTCCACCAATTTATTACACTTGTACACATTTTGGATTGGATACCAAAAATAATCAGTAAAATTTGTATTTCTCCTCAGATCTTTGCAACCCCTGGAGCTGTTTATGTTCGTCAAAGAGTTGGGGAAGCTTATGATCCGAGATGTGTTGTCGCAACAGTTAAATTTGGAGGTGGCAGTGTAATGGTTTGGGGCTGCATGTCGTCTTCAGATCCAGGATTGTTGTTCACTTGTGAGGGCAGAATGAATTCCAACACTTACACCGGTATATTAGACCAGGTTTATCAACCTTCCTTAGGTAAAATTGTCAGTGATGACATACCAGATGGTGTAATCTTCTAACAAGCAATGCTCCATGCCACACATCTGTCTCAAAAGGGGTTTGAAAAGAAAGGGGTCACGTTGATGGAAAGGCCCCCTCAATCTCCAGACCTCAAGTCCATTCAACATTCGTGGTCACACTTGGGGACAAGAGTGATAGTGCACAAATGTTCCTCAAAAACTGCATTAACAGCCAAAATTCATGAGGGGTGGCAGAAAATTGCGCCAATCACCTGTGCCAACTTAGTTTAAAGTATGCAAAAACGCATAAAATCGGTTATCAAAGCAAAAGGATGACACATCAAATATTAATTATTAACATGCAAAAATGTTTATTGGTATTATGTCAAGTATGAAATAAATGAGTCCAATCATATTCTTCATTTTTTCATACCTGCCCCATAATTTCGGCCAAACCTGTATTTTTGTTTTCATTCGTAATATGTAAATTTTCTGGAGTATTTGAATAATAATTTCATCTTAGTTTGGTTATGACTTATGTTTTTTTTATCAAAGTTATTTCTAATAATTCTTTTATAATATCAAAAAACAAAATGGTGAAGTTCAGAAATAAATATAAGTATCGAAATTTTGTGATTTTTTTAAAACCCAAAGAATTACAAATGGTGAATTCAGAAAATTTATTTTTATATATCTTCTTCTATAACTCCATATTTTAGAAACGTGATATTTTGAAAGGGGTGAAATTTAGTTTACAGTTCCTTTTTAAAATTATTATAATTGGTGAAGTTTAGGAAATTTATAAAAATTTAACCATGGCTACAATTTTAGATTTTAAACTTTAATCTTAGCAGCGAAGCGCAAGCTCCCCCAGTGGCAAAGCCATTACTTGGTCATTTTATATTATAACTATTAAAGAAAGAAAATGGTGAAGCAACTTTATATGTTTTTATATAATACCAAGTCGTTAAAATATAAAAAAACAACACAATTTTGTTTCAAAATAAGTAGATTCGAGTGTTACCGACAAAAGAAAAATTTATAAATAAATAGACGACGGGTATCATTATATATATATATATATATATATATATATATATATATATATATATATATATATATATATATATATATATATATATATATATATATATATATATATACCAGGCAATGGCTTCGCTGCTAAGATTAAAATTTAATAATTCAAAATATCATTTTGTTTTTTAATATTATAAAAGAATTATTACAAATAACTTTGGTAAAAAACATAAGTCATAACCAAACTAAGATGAAATTATTATTCAAATACTAAAAAAAATCCCCTTTTTATATTATAGTTAGTGATATATATATATATTATATATATATATATATATATATATATATATATATATATATATATATATATATATATATATATATATATATATATATATGCAAATTTAGTTGAAAACGATGGTATATTTTGCCTTAATCAATTTCCTTTGGCAACTTTCTTTTCTTCTATCTTTTTTATTCCATCTTGTAGATGGTACGAGGGGCGGTCAATAAGTTTTTAAACTCAGATATAAGAAAACGAGATATGAGGAAAAGTGTTTTATTATTTTTCAATATAACTACCCTCGACTTTAATGCACTTGCGCCACTTGTCCCTGAGGCTTCGAATTCCCGACAACCACAAATCTCCCGACTGCTGTTCAATCCACTCCTGGACGGCGAGCTGGACATCTTCATCGTCCCCAAACCGGCGTCCACGCAGTGCAGCCTTGAGCTGGCGGAATTAAAAGTAGTCGCTAGGGGCCAGATCTGGACTGTAGGGGGGATGGTTGAGCTCCTCGAATCCGCACTCGCGCAGGGCAGCTTGTGCAACTCTGGTATTGTGGACTTTGACGACGTTGAAGTCAGTCATGGGGCGTGAGGTTTCTAGGGACCCAACGGGCACAGACCTTGGTCATGGCCAAATTGTCGTGGATGATGTTGATAACACTTCCATGTGATATTCCAAGTTCTCGCTCGATTTCTTCGACCTTCACCCGTCGATTTTCGAGGATCCTCCTCTCCACACGGGCCACATTGTCCTCGTTGGTCACGTCTGACGGGCGTCCTGGACGGGGGTCATCTTCAAGGGACTCACAACCATGGCGGAACTCCCTATTCCAGCGAGCAATGGTTGCATAGGAAGGGGCGGTGTCGGTGTACACTGCAACCATGCTTTCATGGATCTCTTTTGCATTCTTGCCTTCCTTGGTCAAAAATTTGATCACTGCGCGGTGCTCAACCTTCTCCATTGTTGAAATATTTGTGACTGACGATCTGCGATCAGCTACTGCTTATTAAATAGCCGAGGCATGGGCGTGCAGCTGCAGGTCCTGTTTTGTCATAACTTGTCCTAACACCCCCACAAAGAACCATCCCCCTTCCTCTGTTTTGCCCTACCGATTCGCAAAACTTATTGACCGCCCCGCGTATATCACTTGTCCTATATTCATCTTTCTTTTAAATGAATGTGTTTGGTAAAAAACAAACTAAATTGCTGAGCTTTCGATCTCATTCGATCATCTTCGGAGCGTTTTATGTATTCTTTCCTCCTTTACCGATGAAATGTGCGGACTGAATGAAAGGATTTTTTATTTTTTTTGAAAAGGTACGGCTCGCGGTTATTCCTCCCCTCTGTCCCCCCCCCCTTCACGTTCGAGGGGCACAGAAGAGGAGGAGGCCCGCGACAGACTTGCTCCTGGAGAAACTCCCCACACTTCTGACTCTCAGTCCAAGTGAACCGATAGTGAAGTGCTTAATGGGAAGTCCGGAACAAGCTTTAGAAGAGGGTTTATAGCTGTGGGAGACGGAAAGTTTTGAGTTAAAAGAGGACAGATTGGTGAGGAGGCAGATTGAGCAACCTCAGTAGTCAAAGGAGGAGAGAGTGGAATACCCTTGCCCGAGGGACAAGGGGGACCTGCTGATTAACGTGGATTCCGAACCACCGTCATGCATTTACTCATCATTGATCATTCTTACTTCCTTTCTCACACTTTTAGCACCTATGTTCCTCATACAGAAGCGGGAGGACCACGAATTCTCTGTTCCCTTATTCTCTTCATCTTTCATTCATGTGTTTATTGTAGCATTCATGCCGTTTTGAGTTATCTTGGCTCTGAGCTTTGTTTATGTATTGTTATGTTACTTGTTTTTACTTTCCTTATTTGTTTCACTTTCTCTTGTTGTTATCATTTTTTCACTTTAGTTTCACTTTGTTCACTTGTTTTACTATTAACTTCCACTATCATTTTTGTTAAACTTTTTAATACTATAGGTTACTTATTACACTTTTAGTTTACTATGTTAGTTCTATTTCTGTTTTACTGTTAACTTTCGCTTCACTATCATTTTTATTAAACTTTTTAATATAGTTCACTTATTACACTTTTAGTTCATTTTGTTCCCATTATTTTTGTTTACACTTTTGATCTGTGTTGTCTTCTTAGTCAGTTGTTTCTTCCTATTTAGGTTGTTTAAATTCGTTTGTCTTATTAGGGTATCAATCTGGCGTCTTAGTTGGTTATTTCGTTGGTTGGGTTTGTACATAGTCAGGTAAATATCTTTATCGTTATGCTTGTTCCTGCTCTCTTTTTGAGGCTCTACTTAAGTAAACATGGGAACCTTCTCGATTCTCAGCTGTTGTCTGCTGCTGGGAAATCGAGTGTTAAAGGGGACTCCAGCTCTGGTGTTCGTGAGCTCTGCAAAGATCGGAGGTAGATCGTCTATCTCCCTCCATATTTTCTCCGCTCTGTTCCTGATTTTGATATAGAGCGTTTCTAATCCTGCTTCTTGGTGTAGAGCCTGTAGTCTTCTCCGCTCTCTCCTACGTGTGTTGGTGATTAGGTAGAGAGCTATATTTTGTATTCTCTGGAGTTCCAATTTTTTGGTCCTTGTTTCACCGTTGATAGGGGTTAGCGGGTATAGTAGTACCTCTCTTCCTAGTGCAGGATAGATTTTTCTTATATTTTTCATGCCTAACCCTCTTAGATTGTACAGTAGGTTGAGCATCGGAATCGCCTTGTTCTTCCTCTCCGTTATATGTTGTTTGTAGGTTCTTTTTGTTATCACTTTGCCCTCACTATGATATCTGTAGTTCTGATCTTCAAATACAATTTCAGCTGTTTTGTTCCTAGAGATTGGGATTATTGTAAATTTCCTCCTGTTCGTCCTTATCTTCCAATCTCTTTCGTAGTTGTTGCTGTTGCTGATTTCTAAAGCTGTTGTCCTTGCCTGAAAGCGTACGTTCCTGTACGGAGTGACGACGAGTTGGCTTATGTCGTCCGCGAACTGTATGTTTAGGCAACCAGGCATTATTGGTGGTGGCAGGTCTGCTGTGTATATTGAATACAGCGTGGGGCTGAGACAGCCTCCCTGCGGGAGTCCAGCTTCCAATTCAAATTCTGGTCCTGAATAACCATTGATCTTCACATATGCTCTTCTGTCTGTGACATAATCGCAGAGAATTCTCTCTAGATTGCTATTCATCTGGAGATTTAAGATCTTATATTGCATTCCTCTGACCCAGACTTTGTCGAATGCTTTTTCTAAATCTCCCAGGACCAGATCGATGTAGTTATTCTCTGTTTTGCCCTTTGCTATTTTCTCTGTTATTATGTCAAGTGTCATTGTGGTGTCTCTGCCTCTTCTGAATCCGAACTGATAATCATTATAAAGGTCATTTTCTTCAAGATATTTTTTTAGTCTTCTGTTAAGGATTTTCTCGAAGACTTTGCCCATGAAGTTCAATAGCGATATTGGCCGGTGACTGCTGAGGTGGTTTGGTGGCTTTCCTGGCTTTGGGACGAATATCATTTCGGCTAGTTTATAGCTATCAGGGAAGTAACCGGTGTTTAAGCACGCGTTAAAAATATTCTTTAATGCTCTGATGATTATGTTAAGTGCCTTGGTAAGATTAATTCTGGTTATTCCTGAGGGGCCTGGCTCTTTCTGTTTGAATGATTGTATTACGCCTTTGATCTCTTCCGTTGTTATGTAGGCCCCTGTACCCAGAATTTCCTCCCTTTCTCGCTGTACACTTGGTGCTGGAGTGATCTTGTTTATGTTTTCTCGCAAGACTGTGTGGACCATTTCGTCTACCTCTGGATTGAAGTCTTCGTCCTCCTTTGGTGTTATGGAGAACACTGATTTCCAGTCATTACGAAAAAGTTCTTCTGTGGTTCTCTCTTCTTGGATCTTTTCTCCCCGTTCATTCCTAATTGTTATTTTCTCTCTCGGGGGTCTGCCCTTAAGTCTATTTATTAGTCTCCAGTTCTCTTTTGGTCTTCTTTCTTCATCTATTTTCTCTATTAGGCTATCCCATATGTGGCTTTGCTGTTCTTCTATGTTCTTCTTCTATTTGGCCCATGGAGAATTATTTAGTCTAGTATTCCTCTTAGTTGCCTATTCTTTCTCTTCATTTCCTCTGTCCATCGAGGATGTGGAAGAGTACGGTATATTGTCTTTGGTATATATTTTCGTCCGTCTCAATGATCGTTCTTGTTAATCTTGAGTTCTCCTCATCAATATCTTCAAGGTTAGCGTCAGTGAGATCCTTTGGGACGAAGTTACTAAGATCTTGTGTGTAACCTGCCCAGTTTGCTGTCTTGTAGTCCTTCCAACATGGTCGCTACATGCAAAGGTAACTGGTTGTATGTGGATGTTGTATGGCATATTGAAGCTACTTAGCACGACGTCTGGTTTTGTAGCTGCATTACTTGTGACATATGTTGGAAAGTCTGCCCCTATTCTCTTGAAAATGTTTCTTTCCAACATCATTTCTAAGTTGGCTCCTCTGTTGTTTCTGGAGCGGTATCCCTTTGCACTGCACCTGGCATTGAGGTCTCCCATAAAGATGATTGGGAAACCTGTGCCAAAGATTTTAAATAGATTGTGCAGAGGAATGTAATTTTTTCTTGGTGCTTGGTATCCCGTGGCTAGTATTATTGGCGTTAATTCCGTTTCAATTTTTACGGCCAAGAATGCCTCATCCAAATTATTGAATTCTTTGAACTTCAGCCCTCTTCTTATTGCTATGTCCGCACCGTCATGACGCTCGCCTGGAGGGTTTGCATTTATGACGGTATAATCGAATAATTTCACTGTTTTTCCTTCTGGATTCACCCCATGTTCTGATATTAATATTATGTCTGGATCGATCTCTCCGAAGTTATTTCCTAATGTCGATGTTTTACCGATCCATCCTTGAGTATTTATTTGCAGAATGCTGAGCTTTCTTCTCCTTCTGATTCCATTGTTTATTAGGTTTGGTCGTCTAGAGATCTCTGGACTTTTGGCGGGTCGATCTCTTGTTGGGTTCTGCTTCGTTGCCTTTAAACCTACCATTCTTTATACTTTGAAATGTAAAATGGCAACGGTTTTTAGGGAGTATTTATTCCGCCTGGCTTAAACGCAACGTTAAAGGAAACGAGCCAATGCGGTGATTGGAATTTTAAAACAACGCGAAATATACCATGGTCTTCAACAAAATTTGCATTCAAGAAAGACTGCTACCCATCTACACTAATATATATATATATATATATATATATATATATATATATATATATATATATATATATATATATTATATATATATATATATATATATATATATTGTTAAATTTCGGAAAATGACAGATATCGTTAGGCCTCTAGTTTTTATACCGCGTTTCTTAACTTCAGACATAAGCCTCGTCCCCGACTATTTAAATCAATCATATTTTCTTTAAAATTGATTCATAGGAAATGTTCACAACCTGTTTTAATTCAGAAAAAAAATCCTTTCGAAATGATATATAATACACTAGGATGCGATTCCACTTAACAATGTAGCTTTTAAGATTGCGGTGAATCTATTTTTCATCATAACATCATAATTAGAAATTTGCCCGCCTTAATTAGTAAAAGTGCTATATAGTGTATTTCTGATATACACTATTTTTTTTTTAAATAGACATTTATAACAAGCGCCCACAAATATCGAAGGCGGGCATTTTCCGAAATTTTAAAAAAATAGTTTGCACAAAAATGGAGTGGGGATTTATAAACTTAACCCCTACCTTTTACAGGAATACAGTCTAAACCTCTGCCTAAACAGGAAATACGATAATAGACGTGACCATTAGGGCCTCTATCTATCTCCAAACACTCTTTAACTCTCAAATCTTCAACTAACTTTAGGAAGTTAGTGTTATATCAAACTTGTCCTTACTGTCAGAACAATTCAAGTCACAATTATTTTTGAAGGTAAACTAATTCGATACAAATGTCTTTACGCACAAACATAAAAAATTGTAAATTTCAGGATGTAGTACTCCATACGAGAACAAGTAGTCGCCAGAGTATCGTTTTGAGACCTAGGTTACTTTTAAGAAATCCAAATGGATTGCAAATCTCCAAAGCAAGGCTATGGCAGTTAAAAGGTAGGGCATAAGACCTCAAAAGCTATATGTCTGTATGCAACACTGCCACCACAGAGATTTATTTATTTTTATTCCTATGTGCTTGAAACCATCGGGTCATTAGCAGAAAATTAATTTTAAAGGAGCAACTAAATTAAAATGGTGGAGCAGGAATTTGATACTTGTGCTTGGAAATCTCGTTTCTGGAGCAGTGCCTCTAATGCTTGATGGGCTGTTATTTTTTTTTTTTACAGCGTTTAAGCCCTTTATGTTATAATTAATGTCCTCCAGTGTTGTTTTTATTTGCTATTGTTTATGATATTTGTTGTTATTTTTTATGATGCTTAGTTTCGTTGTGTTCTTTTTGTTTATTATTGTTATGAGAGTCGTTTTCGTGTTTCTTTTTCCTCTGCACCTCAACATGTGGGTCGTCGGTCATCGGTCGGTCGGTTCCCGTTTTGCTTTTTTTCTTTGTATTAACATCATAACTATTCGGCCGATTCTAACGAAATTCGAAACCCTTATGTTGTTTTAAATTCCCTTTCGAATGTTATAATTGCCAAAGTTTTCCCGAGGTTAGCTCGGGAATTATTTTGTTTTAGCAATAACATCATAACTATTCGGCCGATTCTAATGAAATTTGAAACCCTTATGTTGTTTTACATTCTCTTTTGAATGATATAATTTCAAAAGTCCTCCCAAGGTTAGCCCTGAAATTACTTTGTTTTGGCCATAACATCATAGCTATTCGGCTGACACTCTGCTAGAGCATATATGCTATACTCTGCTACGCAAACCTAGAATAGGATATACTATTCTAGGCTATTATAGGCTAGGCTATATATAATATGCTAAGATATAATGTACAAGGGTAAGATATACTATGCTTATTTAGGCTATAAAATGCTAAGCTAGGATAGCATATAGTATGTTAGGGTAGACAGTATTAAACTCTGCTTGCCTAGGGTATAATAAGATAGTATAGGCTATACTTGTCTAGGATAGTTAATGCTATGCTATGCTAAGATATACTAGGATATAAAGGGTTATACTATGCTATGCTAGGTTAGGCTAAAGTATAATAGGCTAGGGAGGTCTATGCTCTGTTATGCTAGGTAATACTATGTTAGGCTACGATAAGCTTGCTAACCAAGACTATAATAGGCTAAGCTATGCAAGATTATTCTAGTCTAGGGTATGGTATGCTATACTAGTCTAGGCTATAATATGATACGCTTGGCTCTATTATGTTAGGTGTGGTATGCTAGCATAGGCTAGAACAAGCTATCCTATATTAGGCTAGGCTAGGCTATCGTATACAAAGATATATTGGCTGGCTATAGTAGCCTATTCTAGCTTGGCTATACTAGGCTAGGCTACTCTAGGCTAGGCTTGGCATGCAATGCTAAGCCATACCTGGTTAGGCTACTCTAGGCGACTCTAGGCTAGGCTCTGGCATTCAATGCTAAGCTATACCTGGTTAGGCTAAGCTAGGCTATAGTAAGCTAGGCTACACTAGGCAATGCTACGCTAGGCAAAGCTATACTAGGCTAGGCTATACTATAATATGCTAGGTTATACTAGGCTAGCTAGATTATACTAAGCTAGGCTAGGTTAGGCCAGGCTAGGTTAGGCCAGGCTAGGCTCTAACAAAATTTGAAACCCTTATGTTGTTTTACATTCTCTTTCGAATGATAGAATCGCCAATGTCCTCCCAAGTTTAGTCTGGGAATTATTGAAAGTCAGAGCACACCTTGTTTTTCGTTAATCCTGTGTCATAATCGGGTCCATTCGTCAATATCGGTCATTTCCAGTATTTATAGAAGGTTTAACACCATCTTTCTCACCTCATCGGGTCTGTACATGTAATAAAAAGAAGGAAAACAGACAGAACAACAAAAAAGTTAAATAATCAAAACAACAGAAATAGGGAAGATCAAGGATGAAAAGAACACCCCTAGCAGACCTCCTAAATACCTAACTGACGGAGGGACAAATCTACAAAATATGAATTCGAACATCTCTTTCGGTCAAATACTTTATTTAAATACTTAGTGTACCCGTGCTGTCCAAAATGACGGCATTATTTTTAAGTTAGAGCTTTATTTCATTCGTGAAAACTGTTTTTAAATGAAAAGAGGATACAGTCTCAGATCACGTCTCATCAGCGTATATTATAATAACAATATCTACGTAGGATAATAACATATCTACATATACATATATATACATATCTACATTACTAACTCTATAATTTAAGAAGGGGATTTTTTAGAGTATTTGAATAATAATTTCATCTTAGTTTGGTTATGACCTATGTTTTTTATCAAAGTTATTTCTAATAATTCTTTTATAATATCAAAAAACAAAATGGTGAAGTTCAGAAATAAATATAAGTATCGAAATTTTGTGAATTCTTTAAAACCCAAAGAATTACAAATGGTGAAGTTCAGAAAATTTATTTTTATATATCTTTTTCTATAACTATACTTTAGCAACGTGATATTTTGAAAGGGGGGAAATTTAGTTTAGAGTTCCTTTTTAAAGTTACAAGCCATACTTCGTATTCTTTTTTACAGAAAGAACTTGGTTCCACAAGCACTCCGGCGTGTACCCTACGGCCTATTTGCTATTCTAAACCGCTCTTTTTAATCCCCTTTATACTCTTTATTTTAACACCCTGAACACCCTTTTCAACATAGACACCCTGAAACCTTTTTTTAAAGTTACTTCACCCGGTTTGATATATAGAAAAACCTTCGTCAGATCTTTTTTCATCTAAATTTGTTTTATATACGAAATGATAGTAAAAAAGCGCCAAAGCCCTAATTTTAATACATTTTTTGAACTTCACGATTTATATGTTTTTTCATTCCAAATCATTCGATAATTATATTTATTTTTTTCTGAATTCTTAGAAAGAACTTTGATATAAGCTCGAAACATACAAAAAACAGCCCTGCGAATAACAGTTTCAAATAAACCTAAGCAAAAAAAAAGCATTTTCAAAAATTTCAAAAATTCACCAAGTTAAATTATAGAGTTAAGGATTATAATTGACGAAGTTCAGAAAATTTATAAAAATTTAACCATGGCTGTTTTTTTTTAGATTTTAAATTTTAATCTTAGTAGCGAAGCGCAAAGGCGAAGCCATTGCCTGGTTATCTTTATTAAATATGGCTAACTTATCACCCCTCCCTCCATTAACCTATTGATTTCAACAATATAAAGCGTTGAATTATTTATTCATTTCCCCCGTTGCACGCGCATCTATGTAGCGAGCAAACTACACCCAGACAAAGAAATCACCGAGTTTGGGGCTCGGTTGACGCTTGTCTGGAAGAGTGCAATATTAGCGGAGGGGAATAAACTAGCACAAGAGAATGGAAAAAGTGCGCTGAACAGAGCGATAGTTCTGCTTTCGGTCCGAAAAATCGCCTTTCTCTCAACGAGAAATTCCTTGAGTAAATAGATTGCCGAGTTTCACATCTTGGATTAGACTCTCTCTCGTGTGTTGAAGGTTACGTCTATCCGCTTCTCTCCCTCTCTCTTCTTCCCTTAAAGAGAAAATGAAATAAGCGAGGAAGTAAGTGGACTTTCTGAGACGAGAAATTAACTTGACTCCTAAATTCAGTTTCCAGTTGGGGCTAAAAGGAAAGTTTTCTTTTCTTTTTAATCTCGACAAGAGTTGAAAATTCTACATTTTTATTTTGTTTTCTTTAAACGAACTTTTTTTCATCTTCACCTCCACATTATTTGGTTTAGCTTATTGAAGAGGATACGACTGATTGAAATTATTGGACTGGCTTTTATTGCTTGTAGTTTGGGTACTGTTTTAACAATGATTCGCATGGGCTGATATGGAACTCGAACTTACACCAGCTTCAGTATATAGTAGTCGTAATAATGTCGACCATGCTCAAATCAATGCCCATCTGACAAGTAACCATACGCGATGTGTGAAGCTTAACTTGGCACATGTTGGAAGTAGTTTCCACGATCGGTCCAAAGGAAAAAAAAATGATAAATAGACAGGAAGAGTGAAAAATATTAAAGTGATAAAAATGCATTAACAAACCGTTTCATTTGTAAATTAATGGGAGCGTAATGTGAATTTCAAAAAAACACACTCTTGAAAAAAGCAAAAAACTCCCCCCCAAAACAAATAACTAATAACAAGTTCCTTGATTATTTTCTCGGATATCTGTTTGTCATTCTAACTCGAATTGCTTCCAATAGCTTTCAGAATTTTGATATTCAGAAATTGTCTAAGTCATTTTCATATGTTAATCCTTAAAAAAGTAAGGGAAGTTAACGCTAAGCGTTAATGTTAATTAGCATTATAAACCAATAGAGAAACCTTTTTTTTTTGCTCTAAAACCACATCAAATCTGCCAATGCTATTAAATATGAAAATGATTCAAATTATAAAGGATTAAAAAATGAGAGGAAAAAAAATGAACCACAATACGAATTAATGATTAACTGTGCCCACCTCTGGTAATTTCAAATGAGACAAAAACTCTAAAATGCTTTAAATAGTAATACAAATCTCAGCATTGAGGACGTACTGCAAACTTGAAGGTTATATAATTTTTTTACAATTTTCCCTCAAAAGGAGCAACACTTGTAGCTCATATTTTTTTTTCTCTATTTCAGCACACAATAACTCACCTATAAATCAATAATAGCCTGAATTAGTGCTATAAACTTTTGATCTTTCCCGTTGGTTCTACTCAAGAATACCGACAGAGACATAGAAGTAATAATTGTTTCGTTTCATTTGGGATATAAGTTAAAATTTGGTCAACAAATTTTAACTTTTTTTCTTCTGACTTAAGTTTGAGACCTATTCTTGTGAAATTCGGGGTCACTGAGTTTAAAAATGGCAATAGTTTTCTTCTATGACGTCAAGTTTTTTATTTATGGACTGGTCCATATTGGTCCCACTCATAGTAGCTGGCTATCTTACGACCAAGTGAACGGAAGTGGAGGCGTTTGGTATTCTTCTTATTTTATTTTATCTATGTATTTAGACTTTTCTTTATGCACATCTAGATATATAAGGCAATTGTGTATAATATAATTTTGTGTTTTTCCAGATTTGTTTTATGAAATAACATTCAGTAGTATGGCCTCATTACGAAGGAGATGTTTGAATTCCCTGACATGCTATATATGTGGTTGTTTTACTACACCAACTCAAAGAATAAATATTAGTATCTTTGTGAAAAGAGCATATTTGGCTTATTTAAGATTAAATTAGGTGATCAAGATAAACCGTGGGCTCCTCTCAATTTTGTAAACCACGTGTCGAAAATCTACTCCAACCATAAAAACCATGTAAAGGATTGTTACTTTTGTCTCACAAAGACCTCTGGTTATAGCAAGAAAACGCGACATAATATGTTATCCAAATCTTGATTCAGCAATTCGTTCAGTGCTTCATTCAGATGAAATTCCAGTACCTGTATTCAAGGAACTTCCTTCACTGGACGATGTAAGTGATATACGTGAATTAGAACTGAATGATTTAGTTAGAAACCTAAGCCTGTAAAAAAAGAGTTAGCAGAAGTGTTAGCTTTTAGACATAAAGAGAATTTGTTGCAGGAAAAAACAAATGTAACTTTTTATCGGAACAGGGAGAGAGAGAAAGAGATCTTGGCATTCTATAAAACTGAAGAAGATTTTGTTTACTGTTGTGACGTGGTGACACTTTTAAAGACGATGGGTGTTTCATAGTATGATCCAAGTGAATGGAGACTTTTTATATATAGTTCAAAGAAGAGTCTAAAATGTGTGTTACTTCATAATGCAAACTTGTTCGGTGCGAATTCTATTAGTCACTCTGTGCATTTAAAAGAGAAGCATGAACATATAAGATCTGTATTAGATTTACTCAAATATGATGAACACAAATGGATTATATGTGTGAATCTAAAAATGGTAATTTTTTTACTTGGCTAACAAGGAGGCTATACAAAACATCCGTTTCATGTGCTTATGGGACAGTCGAGCCAAGGACAAACATTGGGAACAGAAACTCTGGCCAGTTAGAGAAAGTTTGACTGTTGTGAAGAAGAATATTATACATCAACCACTTGTTGAGCGAAAGAAAATCATCTTCCCACCCCTTCATATTAAACTAGGGCTGATGAAACAATTTGTGAAAGCTCTTAATGTGGAGGGCGACTGTTTCAAATTCATATGTACAATATTTCCTGGCTTAAGTTATGATAAAATAAAGGCTGGAGTTTTTGATGGGCCACAAATCAGAAGGTTAATGGAAAACCAAAACTTCTCGAGTTCGATGACTGGCTGACAAAGAAAAAGGAGCATGGGGTTCATTTGTGGGTGTTGTGAAAGGATTTCTTGGAAATAAAAAGGCTGCTAACTACAAGGATTTGGTAGAGACATTGCTTGATAGCTTTCATCGTTTAGGCTGCAACATGAGCATAAAGGTTAATTTCCTCAAGAGCCATCTTGAGGAATTTCCTGCTAATCTTGGCAACCTGAGTGATGAACACGGAGAGCGTTTTCATCAAGATATCAAGATTATGGAGGAGAGATATCAAGGCCGATGGAACACAAACATGATGGCACACTACTCTTGGAGCATTCAACGAGACTGTGTAGACATCAAACACTCCAGACACTCTCGCAAGCGAAAATTTCTTCCATGAATGTATAGGTATGTGTACGATTGCTTGTGATTTCTCCATTATATCAGAAAAATAACCTGTATGTATTTAGTAATAGGTGAAGTTATCTTACAATGCATTTATCCTTTCAAATTCTGTTGACATTTTAAATTATGGTTTGAAGCTATCCTTACTGAGTAAATACATGCAGTACGTCGTAAAAAAGGAATATGCCGTAGAATGAAAACCTGATGTGTTACAAAAATATGGATGCCATATTTGAAATCAGCACGTCAAAATTAGTTAAAAACAACCACAAAACATAAGTCAGCAAAAAGTGTGTTGACCAGTGTTATCCGAGTTATAAAAAGCTTGAAAGTTTAAAATAGTCTTAGAAGCTGTGAGCGTACATTGCTCCAAACACTGCAGCTTTGTGCCGGTCCGACTTAACTCGGTTCTTACCGTCTTTACCACGTGAGTTAACACCATGAGTTTGCAATGGTAGATGGTTGATAGAAGCAAGCTGTCTTCATCAACTAGGTGAAAGCTCTTTATTAACTAGCACTAATATTAAGAAAACGAATGGTGACGAGGTTGAATTTTGAACCCGATCTGTGAAGACAAAGAAATCCAAATATTGTGATATTGATTATGAATTTATGAGGGTTTTTTTGCAAAATAAAACAAAGGTTGGCGAGCATTTGCATTAAGTGATAAACTATGTCCAACCATCTCGACAATTTGCATGTAATAAAAAAAAGATACATTTTTGAATGAAAAAAAAACATAGTATAAAAGATACGATGATGCTAATGGTGCTTTTGTGTTAGAGGTTATACAAAAAACCCTGCCCAGTACTACCACACATCACTTGGAGGGGTGAGGGCTCATGTTGGACTGCTAGACAAATGATCGGGGCAAGGACAACATTTGATATCTTTTTCATCCTTATTTTTACAGTTATGATGGAACTCCATTTTCCAATCGGGCTACTCCCGAATATTGACGTTGCTCCTTCTTCCATGATAGAAATACATTTTAATGTTGCCATCACATACGACCAAGTTTATCCCATATTGCAAACAGTTCTCCAAACACTAAAGGGTAGGCCTGCCCTTATTAGAAGTCGCCAGTTGGGTGCTGATAAATAATAATAAAAAAAATCAAAGGTCGGTCACCACGTTTGACAATTAGCTGTAGCGTTTATATAAAACTTTTCGTGTCGTGATTTTGATCCACATGTGGTTAATGTGTCAAAACTGAACAAATTCAAAGTCACATTAGCCCTTAATACAAGGGTTAGAGAAGTTGTTACTCTTAAAGAAGCTGAATGAAAGTTAATAGAGGATTTTATTGTAAAGGAATTTGGTTTGACCGCCGATTGACACATATGTGTCCTACACAGCAAGGCTGTTCACGGTTAAGAGAAAGGGTAAATGAGAGCCGGAAAGTGGGAGGAGAACGCCATGCGCAATTATATCACGGGCAGAAGCTTAGTGGCAGAGAAGAGGAGGAGATTAGATTAATAGGGATAAAAAGGGGCTATCGGTAACGATTAAACAAACGTAAGTGCTCTGAGTTAAGATTTTTTTTATAACTCGCCCATCTGGTGTCTGCCTTCAAGGGAATAAGTCACCGTAATTAAAATTCTAGCTTAGAACTAGGCTATTCTAAAATTTGCAAAGAAATAAAAAAAAACAGAGAAAAAAATTACCAAGAAGAGAGCACGTTCAGGCGCAGGAACATGTGACCTACAACAAAGAAAGTCAAATGAAATGGAGAAGGCCAGGCTAGTCCAAAAAGTCAGATAGTCTGCAAGTCTGTGTAGACGAGTACAAGGCATGAGCGCTAGCGATCCCGCTCGTCTCTTTACCGGGACAGATAACGTGCGCGCAGATCACCCAGCCTGGAACATTCAAGAGGAATGTGCCGAACAGTCTGGGGGACAACATAGTCGTCGCAATAAAGTGCAGGCGACCTGAAGCCGTCAGGGCGTGGGAGTAGGTCCATGGGAACAGTCGTGACGCAATGGCACGCAACTTTGACAAGCCTCCGGGCTGCCCTGATTCTTGTCATGTGTTTGATGTGAGGAAGAGCCAAAGGCTGGTCTGGTCGACAAGTCCTTGCAGAGTCTTTGGCGCCCTCGTCGGCGAGTTCATTCTACACAATTGCCACATGTCAAGGTGCCCAGCAGAAGATGATCTCGACATCCAGCCCGCTCGTGGCAACTGTAGCGTCACGGATACCACAAACAATGGGGTGTGGAGATTTCCATGCCATGATAGCCCTCAGGGCGCTGTGTGAGTCAATATAGATCACAATCCGATCTGCGAACCGGGTACGACGCGATATCCTCCGTACCGAGCGGTGTATTGCAACCAGCTTGGACTTTAAGACATATGCAGCACCTGGAGGAGCCCCGCTAATTTCAAATTTCAAATAGACGGGACTATGGCGTGGGAACCGACCCTCTCTTCGTACTTGAAGCCATCCGTAGACACTGGCACGGATACAGCGTGAAAGGAAGTGTGCTTCAAAAAAGGACCAACGCAATACTCCTGGAAGTTGTGGAAGCCTTGTGAGCAAAGGCGTGGTGAGAAATAGTCAAAGGTGATACCCTCGAGGTTGGTATCCTTGGCAGAACAGAGGTGCCATCGGCCCGAGAGCTACCCGGAGCTCTAAAGGGAGTTTTCTGGTCCTAAACTTAAGGGCTCAGGGTATGAATGGCGTTTCTCGGCGGCATAGGCACCATGGAGATCGGCTGCGGATGCGGTGAAAGCTGTTGGCGACTGGAGGAGGCGCCGGGTTTGTATTTATAGGCGCATAATGCACTGTGTACGGCGCAGTGTGAGTGGCATCTCCCCACCATCGAAAAATAGGCTCTCGATGGGGGACGTGCGGAAGTTACAGGTCGACAGGCGTATCGAGTCCACCTTCCGCAATACACGTTCGGCTGGGATGCATAAAACTCGCATTTGTATTAAAGCTTCGAAAGAACAAACGATCGGTAAAAATCAATGCAGTAGCCCTATCAGCACCTTAAGTGCTGAACGTCAGGGACCGAAGAACGTCCATGGCGCGGATACTAGATCCCCTAAGGTTGTGAATATGAGCCTCCCAGGTGAAACGTCAGCCGAAAACAAGGCCAAGAAATCGGCGTGAATCCAGTACTTCCAGGCGAACCCCATTTAGGAAAAAGTCCGGGTCGAGGTGGAGCCCTAGATGGCCGAGAAGTTCACCACCTTAGTCTTGGCCAAGCAAAACCGTAACCTGATCGCTTCGGTATAGCGAGAGATGCGGTTCAATGCCTGTTAGAGCCGACGCTGTAGTTGGCAGATGGATCTGGACCGCACCGAAAGAGATCGAAAGATCTTCCACGCAGAGCTTAGCGAGAACATCTTCCGGCAGCACTGATGTGAGACCGTCGATGTTCAGGGTATAGAGTGTGACTCTGAGGACAGTTGCCTGTGAGACACTCTCTTCCTTCTCCATCGAGCCATATAAGTCTTCCGCCCCGTACGCGGAATCAACGATCTCACATAGATTGGGAGTCGTCCCCTCGCGCCAATTGTGTGGAGATCCTCTATATAGAAAAACACCATGGCTAGTGCTCTCTACGAAGGAAGGCCTCGCAGATGGCATTTTCTAGTAGTAACAAAGAACTAATGTGGACCGGAACTTACGAAAGCCGCACTATGCGAAAGGTAGGTGCCCACCCCTGTCTAGGAGAAAGAGACTAGTCTAACATTTACCAATTTCTCCCTCAACTTTTACACGCAGGAGGTGAGAGAGATTGGGCTGAAACTTGCCGGGGTAGAGAGTGATCTCTCTCCAGTTTGCGAAATGCGAGAGCAGTAACCACTCGCCAGAAGTCACGGAAGATTTCATCTACCCAGATCATGTTGAAAAAAATCTAATATAGAGACCATGCCTCGCTTACTCAGGTGTCGAAGCCTGGCATGCGGGAGATTGTCCTGAGCAGGGATGGTGTCTGCGCACGAAGCGAGAACGGATCGCGACTCACTCAATGTAATCCTGTCGTTAAAGCGTTTTCCACATCCAAATATTAAGTCAAAGTCTTCAGGGACATCACGACATGCATTGAATGCTGGCTAGTAGCATCCAGGCTAGATAATGCGGAGAAGAAATCGCGAAGGACTCCTCAACGGATGAGGGATCCGAGATTGCTATCCCATTCGCCTGGAGAACGGGAAGGGAGGGGGGGTCCTGATTCTACATTTATGCAAGCGCGGTCTTCCAGTTCAATGAAAACACGTATGCCCACCAGGAAGAATAGCGGTGAGCTTTGAAACATAACGCAACCTAACCCTAGCTCGACGAAATTCACCGAGAGTGAAATCATTCAGGCGGCCCTTATAAAGTATGTAGGCATAATGTTCCTGTTTGATGGCCGTCTCACACTTAGCTCACCACCACTAAAGCGGTAGTAGTGCAGAACGGCCTCATCTACCGACCTAATCTCCTAAACTGCGACAGAGAAAGCAGTTATTTCCTGAAATGCGGACTACCACGGCCGCGCCAAGCTCTACCGAGGTTCTCGCAGGCGGCAGGTTTCCAGAAAATGATATTTGAATAGGAAAGTGATCACTACCGTGAAAGTCATCGACCACCTCCCAACCAAAATATCGGCAAGGACGTGACCCAAGGCACTGATCGAGTATTCTCCCCAGAGAGGGTGTCTACCGTCCAAATACCCGAGCAGTAGAAAGGGCTTCGGCAACTCTGCCACTGTGTGGCGGAAGTTTCCCGTGTTGAAATCGGCTGACGGTGGAATGTACGCAGAAATAATACTATACCTCCTATCCAGGTTCAGCTGTACTGATACTTCTGAAAAAAGGTATTTAGAGCAAAAAGAAGAACGGATACATTATGCTGAGTTTAAAATGCGCATCCTACCGCCCGGCCCCATCCCATGGTTTTGGGTCGCAGCATGGTCTCCCTCAGGAAGATAGCTAACGGAGAACAGGCGAAACCGAGCCTCCGCAGCTCCTACCATATGGTATGGAGTTCACGGCAAATCCATTAAAGGAATATGCTCTCCAGGTCTAGCT
The DNA here is from genome assembly GCA_963969495.1 of Ceratothoa steindachneri. Lineage (NCBI taxonomy): Eukaryota > Metazoa > Arthropoda > Malacostraca > Isopoda > Cymothoidae > Ceratothoa > Ceratothoa steindachneri. The sequence goes on along the minus strand of OZ018328.1, from coordinate 47,632,288 downwards.
CGGATGAGATGCGAGGTCCCTTTTCGAAGAGAAGACCCTCACAGGAATGGCCGTACGCTTCCTGAAGACAAAACTCCGGGTATCGTTTGTCCGAACAGGCGGTGAAGGCGCTGTTGCCCTAGAGTACTTATCGGGAGAGCATGGGTTCGCTATGCGAGGAGTTTTTTCTCCTTCTACCTCGTAACCTTTGGCAGGCGGGTTGTCTTTGAAGGTGGGGGTCCCTCCTTTTGATGATCCTGTGTCTCTGAGCCACCGAGCCAAGTCTTGGGTAGGGTCGTAGGAGCCGAAGCTCTTATGGCGCTGTCCTCATTTTGGGAGCTTTAAGACCCCCTGAAGACGGCCTCACGACCACCTTCAAGGTTGTTGCTTCCTATGAGTCTAACGACTCGGCTGAAGCACGCGGCCCTTTCGCTTTGCGGGAAACGGTTACATTGGGAGGAGATAAGGAGCGATAGTTTAGTTGAGGCTGTGTAAGAACACTTTGTGCCGCTTCCCAGGATGAGAGAAACATGCAGAAGGGTTCCGAATTGTAGTGAAAATGACAGTATTCGTAGGCCTGGATAGTACATAAGCAAAGATTCTCTTTTTAAAGAATTGAGGCCAGACGGCAATGCAAAATGAGGAACAATCCATAGACTGAAAGGCCAGGATTTCTTTCTTCAGGTGATAGGCACCACATTATTCCGATGAAGCAGGTTGCGGCTCTCCGCAATTGGCACACTTGGCCATAGTTGCTAGGGACTTCTGGTTCACGGTGTGGAGCAGCTTACACATAATTCGGGTAAGCCCGACTTTACATGTATACATGAGCGATTCCTATGACCAAAGTAGTGGTTGAAGCAGCACCTTAGCAGTCTTGACTACCAAAGGGGCACCAGGACGGGGAGTAGGTCCGTCCTTTAATCGTGAGTCCACGGGGGACCGAGCCACACAAAGAAAAGCTTGTACAAGGAAGGATCTAGGCTTGGCATTTGACACCGAGCCTAGGTTCGTCCCCATGGAAAATCCTAGCATATGCAGTTGGGTCGCCTCCGGGACCATGTCTATCTCAAGAGGCCATCCCCTATCCCCCCACCAAGGAATCACGAATCCAATTAGAAGTACCTTCAGTCAGAGTCATATCCCTGGCTGGCAAACCGACCTCCATCGGGGAAGAGAGGGGGCTGGCACGCCAACCCCTCACATTGTCAAAATACTTGACTGGAGGACTGTAGGGGCACGGCCCGACGGGCTCCGCTTTCCCTTCCCCCCTTCCATTTTAGGCCGCCTGCCTACTCTCTAGGCAGTGATAGAAAAAGGGGAGCTGCCATTCGTCTAAAGATGGAATCGTCCATGGGCGACTCCACAGAAGGGGGAGAGGGGGAAACCTTCGCACCCTTCGGCTTATGAGAGAAGTAAGCTTCCTTTTTGGTAGATGAGGGTTGGAAGGGCCCCTGAGAAAGCACAGGATGGCAGCTTTTTTTGAGAGGTGGAGCTGCCCGAGAGCAGTTCAAGAGATGGCAAAGAGGAAGCCCTTGTAGCAGCTGACATCCTTGCTAGCTCCTACAAAAGTATAATTCCACCTCTAAGAGATTACTCATCTCGCTTCCATTAATTCATATTAATCTACGACAATTCCAATCATATATAACTCGTACGATTTCCAACAAAATTTACCCTACGTATCGTCCTATAATAATTATCCTATACGTTGTACGATATATATTTCAACCAATCAAAATCCTTGTCTGACGTATTTTAAACCGACCAATCAGCATCAACCTACCTCGCCAAAATGTTCGCTGAAAAATATAGTCCACTCGTGTTTTCGTTATCGTCAGACAAAGTCCCCTTGAGATTATAATTCGAGCAATTATTCTGTGTCCAAAACTATTCCCAAGTCCAACATTAAATATATCATATCCTGTAAATTATATCCACCAAATCTTATATTAAAGATATCCAATATATCATTCCATAATTTATAACTCAAATTTATATGAATAATTATTAGAATATATAATTAATCTCAACCTACATTTATATTCGATCAAATTAATTATTCTCATTCTGTGTATTTTTCCTGTGGTGGTTGTTGTTACCACCCGCAGAACTTGAATTTGCTCTTTCTTTGTATGTGACATGGACAATGAGCCTTAAAATTCTGAGCGGGTAAGAGGATGTGGTATAAAAATTCTTTGGAGGTTCCTAGCTTAGGGAGATACTGGGTTTGATGGGGTAACGCTTTGGGCAAAATATAGTTACTGTGCCTGGTAGCTTAGCGGTAAAGCCTTTGACCGGCAATCAGCAGACCCAGGCTCGAGTCCCGGCCAAGAATTTCAAGAACCTTTTTCCCCTGGCGTTATTTCTGTCTTCTCGGTAAAGGATCGCCTTCACTGTGCCACCTTTTGCTCTCTTTGATTCTAGGTTCTTATAATGTCTCTTTCTCTTGTACTATATATATATATATATATATATATATATATATATATATATATATATATATATATATATATATATATATATATATATATATATATATTATATATATATTATATATAT